>VXAD01008737.1:3555219-3755373 GCA_013399195.1 Dicrurus megarhynchus
TTTTTTTTTTTTTTTTTTTTTTTTTTTTTTTTTTTTTTTTTTGACCGCTTATTTTGGTTATTAGACCGGCAGATGCTTGTACAGGAGCATCTCCCGAACTGCCTTTCTTGCTTAGGTTGCAAAACTCGCAGCGAGTGGAGCAAGTCAGATTGTGGCGGGGGAGTCCTCATCTGCGTGAAACTTTGATTCGCGGGCAGGGATCCTTAAACCAGGGTGAAGCATGTGTTGGCCCTTGCGGAAATCACCTGGGCTCTGGCATGACTAAGGCTTCTTAAGAGTAACAGCAGAATGACTAACAGCTCTGATTCTCCAGGTAGTCAGTTTCTGATAAATATTTACCTTGAAGTAACTAAGAAATCACTCAGACAAATAAGAGCCTTCAGGATACAAAAGGATGCTGTTTAACATGCAGATTAGACCTTGAAATCAGTCATCCAGGTTTGACCCATTGTCTTCAACATTCTCTCAAACATTTTTGTGTAAACAGCTGCTGTGGCCAGTGAATGGTTCTTTGTAGCTCAGAGGTGCACATACACCCTTAAAGCATACTTCAACCAAGTGTATGGTCTACATGTACACTCTGAATAACCTACATCACTTTTCTCATCCAGAAACACAGAGCTCTCTTATTGCAATAATTATTGGTTTTTGTATTGAAGGATGGTCACTATAATAGACCACTTCCTCTACAGCCATGAACATACCTACACTCTGTAATGAGAATCTACCTGTCCTGCTGGTTATCTTGTGAGATACCTGGATAAGTATAATTGCCTGCTGTATAGGATTTGCACAATTTTATGTGTGTGTTGCTTTTTCACCAAGGGCTGGACAGGATATAGCAGACTAAATTTAGCCTGAGAACAAGGACAACAAGTTGAAAAGTCAATAGCATGTGTATTTATAGTTGCAGTTATAAATATTTTTCCCTTCTCAGTTAAACAACAAAAAAAGATGTGGTGAAGCCATGGTTGCATGAAAGCCTGTAGGATTTTTGTTCTTGAGAACCTGATCCGGTAGAAGTCATCCACTATTGTGATCTGATACATTTTTCAATCAGGGCTTTAAATAACTGGCTGAGGAAGCATGACTGGATGGGATGGAGCAAAGAAGAGTGGAGAGAAAACAGCTATAGCTGCAGTGTGGCTAGCAAGTAGAGAAGGCTTTGTATGATCCTGTTTAAGCATAAGTAGACTTTGCAGAGTACGGGGAGCACAGAATTTCTTCCCGCCTCATGTGGGAGAAGGCAACAGAAGAATGAACTGGAGCATGCCTTGTATTTCTGCAAATGCATTCTAATGCCTTGCTGTTCATGAAACAGGGAGCCTTAGGTTGTTTAGAAATAATGTAAATTAATGTGGTTGTCTCTTTTAATGTAATAACTGGGAGATGAGCATTCTTCGGTTTTAAATGTATAGCTAAACCTTTGGTTTCAACAAAAGCTATATTTCTGTCTAAGTTGTACCTGATAATTTTCAGTAAGTCTTGTTTCTGAATAAAATAAGAGACTCGAGGACCAAGCCCGGGACAGAAATGGAGATGGGATGTCTGATTTGTCTGCATTAGATCCAGAAGTTGTGTTCGTGGATCAGATCCTTCTTAGCAAAAGAGGCTCTTAAATCTAAAAGGATTTAACTTATTAATAAATAGCTCTTTCCCCTGTGCCTGATCCCTCCCATACGTACTGCTCTTATCTCGTCGGGTGATGATAGGAAAATTAAACATAGCTTTCCTGATTTAATTACACTGGTGTGTAATTGGTGGATGAATGATAGGTGAGGAGACCTTGTGCAGCTTCTCAGATGTTTGCACTCTGCATGGCTTGCCCTCTAGGTCAGACTTTGCTTTTAATTTGTATTAACTCTTTTTCATCTGTGCTGTCTTGCCCTGGGTATAAGCAACTGAACTCTGGGAGATCTGAAGAGTTGGACTGTGAGAAAATTAGAGAGAGGTACTACTTGTGCGTTTGTCCAAAATCTTGTGCCCCAAGCATTAGAACAGGACTGCAAATGACTTACCTCTCTGGTGGGGGAAGTGAGTATTTACTGAATGTGGGTAGTTCCTGGACATTCACAGTCCCTTTCACAGTCACCAAGACCATATGGTCTTGCCAACACCCTACACCAAAACAACAGGTGTATTTTGGTGCCTTTGCTGGGTGACTTCCTGTACTCACACTGAGCTATGCCTGATAAATACTTGTCTCTTTGACTCAGGTATAACTGAGCTTCAGAGGAGGGACAGCTGTAGTAACCAAGAAAAGGAGTGTAGAAAAGACAATCTTGTGTGCTGGGCAGAGGGCTGGCTAAGAAAAGCTGAGACCAAGTCTCTGCCTGCTAGTCATGAAAGGAGGTAATTACTTGTTCCCCTGATGACTCAGTTTTGTGCTTAAAGAGTGATAAAGGAGTATTTTTATCAAGTGATGATATTAAAGTCAATGATATTTTCATTTTTAAAGCAGTTGCTGCCATTGTGATGAGAGGTGCACAGCAGTCATATTAAAAACCTTTTAAGGGTACCTGACCTAGAGAGTATTGTTCTTGCAGTATTCTTGCAGTACAAGTACTTTCAGGAAATTCTTTAATAGACACTACGTGTCTCCTTCTGTTCAGCACCTAAGTAAAAAGTGCTTTAATGCACAGATGTGGTAGGCTTAAAAACCACATATATTATTCTCTTGGGAACTAGAACATTGCATATAAAATAACCCCTTGAAATTTCTGGTGCTATTGCTGCCTCAAACTAGCTCGTGTTATTTGGAATACTAACTCTAGAATTTTATTTATTAACAAGAGAAAGGAACAGAGAGATATGAATAAGTACAGACTACATAGAGCTATATTCTCCACTCCAGGTACACATCAGTGTTCAGTCATCTAGAGCAGTTTTCAAGCTCTTTGGGTTGGTGTTTTGTTTCTGTTTCCTACTATGAGACTTCTCAGCAGAGCCAGAGGATGGATCCTTAGGACTTTTCATGCCATTCTCCTTCCTGAGAAATCAAATCAGAGAAAGGACCAGTTTAAATTGGTGCTAAAGTGGCCTTTCGGGTTTTTAAGGTCTCTAGTGTATCTCTTTGTCACTTCAGTGGTTACTTCTGTGGGAAGTGCCCACCAGGGCAGGCCATACTTTGAGCATCTGCAACCAGCTGCAACTTAGAGTTGTTGACAAGACCTCTAGAGAGCTTGTCTCAGCACCTGATACAGGAGAGGTGGTGAGCCTATTCTGAGATCATTTCCTAATTCTCTGGTGTCTGCCTGGTGCTGCGCTGGGTGTGCTAGCAAGTGTTAGTGATAGAGGCAAGTCTCAGAGTGGAAGCAGGGTTGGCATCAGCAAATGATTTCTGCTGCCAATACCAGCTTCCCAAGTGGAGTGAGCTACCCTGCTGAGCCCCTGCATCTGTAGCAAGGCTTCCAGCTGTTTCTTGGACTGATGGGCCCCTAAAATATGTGCTGTGGAGGTGCAGATTGCTGTGCTGACAAGAGAGGTGTCCTCACAATAGCTTGCTTTTATCAGCAGCTTCTACAAGGAAAGAATTTCCCAGTCCCCCCCTGTACCTGAGGTCTGTGTAGCAGAACAGCATTGGCAGTGTGACTCTTGTGTGGGTTTGTGTGGCATTTTTTTCTCCCCTTCCCTACCTGCCATAACTTGCTGATAAAATCTATTGTAGATTAGATTTCAGGCATTGTTTGAAGTGCTACCTGTTTGTCTAGGATACATCATGGAAATTCTCTGGTTCCTGTTGTAGTGTGGAGCTGATGAAATAGCAACAGGATTGGAGTGATCTCTCTAGGGTTAAGTCTTTTGTGTGTGTGCGCCTTCTCTCAGGAGAGGCCAATCATGATAGGAGCACACTGTACTCTGAGGCCTATGTTAATAAAGGCTCCCTGCTGGCATTCCCTGTGCTGCTGAATGCATAATGCACAGCTGTTAAAAACAACCTTACTGTATCGAAGATTTCATTTCTGGCTTCACTTGTCTCCTCTCCCTGCAGACCACATGTTTCTGTATTTGCATTTGCGGTTGTGGGGGTTTTTTGGTGGTTTTGGTTTTTCTTAATAAGGGGACAGTGTACTAAAGTGGTAAAGTAAGCCTGCAAAGCATTGGTAGCTTCTATTTGGTTCTACCCATCAGAAATCAACCAATTTAATATCACTGGGAATTAGTTAAAAAGGTTTGGTAACCTCCTCTGTCTCTTTGTTCAAAGGGGTTGCTGGTCCATATATGTGTCATCAGTGAAAACAGATTGAAAATCTTTGTCTCGATTTGTTTTGAGATGCTGGTACTTCACTTGCTCAACTACTGTTTTGAAACATTAGTCTGTGATGCAAAGTATTTAGTGTAATAGCTAGGAACATGTCCTAAGGGCACAAATTCTCATGGCAGGCTTGTCAGACTGCCCACCGCCTGTTCCTTCAGTCTGTGGAATATTTGTAAAAGATTTGGGTGAATACTTGCCAAGCCCAATTATGCAATTATGTTTTAAGGGCAATTTTATAATTATAGTGGAGGATGGTAACCAGGATACAGGAGTTGTTGAGGTTTTGACTTTTCCTTTTTTTTCCACACGACTTTGCATGAATGCTAAAATATTCGAGGCAATTCTAGTCAGAAACCAGCTGTTCAACTTTTTTTTAAGCAGCTAGCTACTTTTATAGGTGAAGCTAAATTAAAGATGACTCCAACATTGCTCAGGAAGTTTGGAGGACATGTTTTATTAGAGCTTTGGTAATCTGCAGGCTGGATGCATACTTACAGACCCAGAGAAGCCCATAGACAATGTCCAGTCTGGAGGAAACTCAGAAGGTAGAAGTCCTTCCTGGACTTCTCAAAGGGAATCTCCAAGCTGGTCAATTTTTTTGGACAGTTGGGATTGTCTGTCTTAATTTTTATTTGACAAACACCAAGTTCCTGCTTTGTCTCCTGTACAGCTGAACCTTTTGCACCTTTTCTTGGACCTTGGCGTGTGCACTTCTGCATTTAGGTGCATCTTCAGGTGCATGTCCCAGTCCTTTTGCTGCAAAGATGGTTTTCCCAGGCATACCTCTGGAATCTTTTTCTGCCCAGGTCAGACCCTGCAGGATTGGTTAGGTGAGAAAGTGCCAGGAAGAGATGTAGTTAAGGCCAAGATTGGCTTTCACCTCGAGTCAGGCGGTCTTGAGTTGCAAGGACTGCTTCAGCATGGCACTGCGAACAGTGATTAAGATGGCAGATTGCACCTCCAAGCCTATCTGTGTGAAACCCTGTGGTGGCAGCTGCAGGTAGAGGCTCTGGAATAGACCTGTCAGGTCTCTCTCAGTCTAAGAAAAATGACCTGCCATTGAGTCCATCACCTTTGTCTGGGTGATGCTGGTGTATGAAGCTCACTTAAGAAGCAAGAGCTGTAGCTCATTTGCTGTGAAAAGAGAGGCTTAAGAGTTGAATGCATTATATAGGGTGACATATCTCCTGAGATGGGTTTTCCCTTAGCAACAGCTAGGATGGGTTAAGTTCCATGTCCTAAAAGAAAACCATTAATTCTGCCCGCTGGTAGCTTGGCCTGCTATCCTCTGAACAAGGAGAAAATTCCTCAAGAGTGACAGTCCCTTCATGTGTACAACATACTATATTACATTTAGACTGTCTTTAATTTGCTTATCTTTGGGGTATGAAACAAGCAGTAGAGTAGGTGGAGTTCTGGGGAAGCAAAGGGGAGTATCTGCCCTGTTTTTTTCCCTTGGAAAAGCAGAGGACCTATCATGGGAGCTAAGCAGAAAGCAGCTTAGGAGGTTGAACTTACAGAATCTCCTTTATTGGGAAAAGAGCAGTGAGCCTGCCTGGGAGCAAGGGTGAGAGGGCTGGAAAATGACCTCTAGCTGCATGTCTCAAGTTATTGCTCCAAGTCTTGTCCTGATGGCTTGTAGTGTGATGTGAGTTCAGGAGCTGAACTGTAGCTTTATTGGAACTTACAAGCATATTTCACAGGCTCCCCATCTTAACTATGGATTTTATATCCAGTGAAGTTTTATGACTTCTGTTAGCACAAACCTCTCTTATTGTCTGACTAACAAAAATATGGGGGTTGGCCTTTTTTTTTTTTTTTTTTGCTAATGGAACTGGAAGGCAGCTTATGAAACATTCAAAATAAATCTTTCAGCAGCAGCTGATGTTTCAATTGACAGATGCAGCTATGGATTTTGCTATGTTTCATTAAGAGAACTCCACTGTTTGCTTTAATTTCTACCATTCTGTTGCATTACCTTTTACTGTAAATAGCATTTGTACTGGACTGAGTGGATTAATCTGTGCCTTAGTCCTTCAGCCAAACTGACAGGTCTCTGAATCATGTACTTCTGCATTAGATAAACTTTCTGCAGTTCTTTCAAAGCACTATTTCAGTGACTGTGTGGTTGTATAGGAATCATTCAATTTGAAGAAGATAGATTCCCTGCTCTCCAACATATTTGACTTTTGAGCTTTTAATAAACACTTGATGCTAAGAAAGTTATAACAATCCTATTAATGCATTGTGTTTCAACTGTCAGACAGTCTGATTTTAACCTAATTTAAAGCATTTAATTAGAAGGTTGTTAATGCATTTTGTTATAAGCATGCTGGTGTCAAAAGTACAATTTGCATACCATTGAGTGGGGGTGATTGGTTGCTCTAAGGTTCATGATATCCATGTCTTTGGCACAGCAGTGGTAGTTACTGCCTCCCACTCATGTTTAGGGCTGTGGGCAGACATTTTCACAGCATTGGGTGGCTTCAGCTGGTAGAACAGGAGGTGGGTGGCATCTATTTCAATCTAAGAAAATCATTCTGTGGGTGAAACACTGAGTCAGAGTGAGGACACCCTAGACCTCTGTTCTCAACTGCCCCCAAATTTATACAGACCTGTGCAAGGTTCTGAATATAATGGTATGTAGTAGGGCCTTGGTACTATGAGAAGCCTTCCTTGTCTCCCGTGCTGCAGCAATCTGTGAAAGGTGGGGTGGTACTGGAAGAGTGGAACATCGAGGTGCTGCAGTTCTTCATGACAGGATGGCTTAATCATACAACCCTCCCATGTAAAGGAAGTCTGGTTTTGAGAGTCTTGCTATGAAAAGTATTTAGATAATGAAGGCAAATAGTTGCCCTGTCACTGGGTGTTGATCTAGTGGCTTTGAGATCAAGTACAATTCAACCTCTGAGAGAGAGATTACAACCTGACCCAGTTCTAGCAAGTAATCTTATTTTGTACCGAAGGGATCCCAAAGCAAAATTGGGACAAATTAGTTTAAAGAATGCATTCTGTCCATAATGTGCATACTGATGCAATTTGGCAGTGTCAGGCAATGTCTCTCAGCAGAAGGCAGCAGTTAGGGACAGAAGGCAAGAGAAAAATACAAGACATGGCCAAAACTAGAAATCCTGCTTGGATAGCCATTAGCAGTGAATCTTTTTTTTTTTTCTTTTTCTTGTCCAATGACACACTTCTAAGGTCATAATTTAGTAGAAAAGTAGAGGTTTATGTGTGGGATGTCACTGGTCTGCCTAGATCTTCTCTACTGTGGCTTGCAGTCAGACCAGACAGAATTTCTTCCACTCACTGATGGAGTGAGAGTTCATAAATGATTTGGTCCAGAACTGCTGAGCAGCTAGAAAACCCTTTCAGTTTCATCTGGAAATAACAAAGTCAGTTCTTGCTTTGCTGCATAATCTGTTAGGCAGTGTGCTTTTTTTTGTTCTAAAATGTCTCATCTCAACTCTCCTGTTCCTGTTGTGGGATCTTTTGGCACTGCTCTACAACTCTCTCTCAAGGATGGATGTTTTTATTCAGTGGTGCATATTTGACCTGGTTTAGAAAATCAGGTGCTGAGGTTGTGAAGGAGCGGTATTAAACATCTATCAAAAATGCTAAGACAAATATTGCAATTAGCTTCTGTGCATTTCCCTTCAGCACTTCTACTCTTTGCGTTTTAATAGTCTGAAGAGCTATTTCTTTGTGATGCTTTGGGTGACTTGGAAATGAATCCTGTGCTAATAGCTCTGGCTGTGTCCGATCCACAGGCACGTGCTTGGAGATATTTTGTGTTTGTTTTGTACCTCACTAATTAATGTATAAGTTAGTGGTAGAACAGCAGGAAAGCTGCGTTTGCTGACACTTCATGAAATAATGATTTAATCCTTTGTGACACATTCCTGCTGAGTGTCAAAGCTGATAACTCTAATCTCTGTCCCTAGCTCAGTGCAACAGGAACCTGTTCTAGAGGTCATTTTGCATGATCTTGCAAGCTCTTGTAGGTACTTTGTGACCAATTCATGTAAACTTTTTTTGCACATTGCCACTCTTGAACGTGATTGTACAGGATTGTCTGGCGCACCGAGGAATCTGGAGTTGAGAGCAAACAAAGGAGCTGACTGCTTCATGTGAAATGAGGGTTGTCCTGTGAGCAGCAGGGAAATGCCCTCATCTCCTTCTAAATGCACCTCTTTCTTTGCCAGCATTCAGAGCAAGGTATGGTTATATTCATCAATGTTATCACAAAACCTCTCTTAATGACTTTTGAGTGGTCTTGAGAATCCAGAGAAGTCCCAGCTGTCTGGAAGCTGGCAAACATTCCTGATTCTCAAGAAGGGCAAGAAAGAGGACCCCAGAAACTGCAGGCCTGTCAGTCTCACTTCAGTGCTTGGTAAAGTTATGGAGAAGATTATTCTGGGAGGTGTTGAAAAACACTTGAAAGACAACACAGTCACTGGTCACAGCCAGCACAGCTTCATGAGAGGAAAGTCCTGCTTGTTGAATGCAATTTCCCTTTATGACAAGGTAACCACCTAATTACCTTTCCATCAGGCACAGCATCACCAGCCAGGCAAGGGAGGGGATTGTCCCACTCTGCTCTGCACTGGGGTGGCCTCGAGTGCTGGGGGCAGTTTTGGGCACCACAATGTAAGAAAGACATGAAACTGTTAGAGAGTGTCCAAAGGAGGGCAATGAATGGTGAATGGCCTTGAGGGGAAGCCATATGAGGAATGGCTGAGGGCACTGGGTCTGTTCAGGCTGGAGGAGACTGAGGGGAGACCTCAGTGCAGTTACAGCTTCCTCCTGAGGGGGAGAGAAGGGGCAGGCACTGATCTCTTCTCTGTGCTGACCAGTGACAGGACCCCAGGGAATGGGCTGAAGTTGTGTCAGGCTAGGTTTAAGCTGGATATTAGAAAATGGTTCTTCCCCCAGAGGCTGTTTGGGCACTGGAACAGGCTCCCTGGGGAAGTGGTCACAGCTCCAAGCCTGGCAGAGCTCAAGAAGAGTTTAGCCAATGCTCTCAGGCACATGGTGTGACTCTTGGGGCTGTGTCTGCAGGGCCAGTAGTTGGACTTGATGATCCTTGTGGGTCCCTTCCAACTCAGCATATTCTGTGATTCTCTGAAACCCACTCCTCTTCATTCTATGTGATTCTGAAGCCTGGGTGTGGATGCAAATCTGTATGCAGGGATAGCTGAGAAACTGCTCTGCAGTAGTTAGTCCTTGAGATACAACCAGCAAAGCTTGCTTCTGTTCCAGCATGGACTGTGAGTTGCTGTTCAAAATAAACTTTTGGTTTAATGGTATTAAAAGAAAAAGTGCAGCTCTGCAAATAGAAAAGGGAGTGTCACTGTAACAACACTTTAGGGCCTCAGAAATTCATCTTTTACAGTTGCATACAGTGTGCTGAATGGCAGATCAGGTATTGATATTGGCCCCTTGATAGAAGGCCCTTAAAGCTTGAGTTGCTGAAATATCTGTGTTTTGTAGACAGTAGGGTAACCATGTGCTAAGCAATCAGTAATTTGAGGAAAATAAGAGGAATGCAAGTCTCTCTGCCAGTGCAGCATGTCTCTGACAAGCTGAATTAAATGCCCATGGTTTTTTTCCAGTGTGCGAGCTGTAATGCACATCTAAGTGCATTATTGAGAAAAAGGAACCATTACAATTTGATTGAGCATCTCTCAGAGGCTTGCATTATGTAATAACTTGTTTGTAAAAGTTTGACCCTGAACCCTCTTTTTTTCTCAATATCTTGTGAATTTTTTTGGATGTGCAAAATTTACAGTTGAGGCAACAATGTTACAGTGAAACTAACCCCTTTGACACAGGCTTGTAGCATCAAAGAAAGACTGTTTCTCTGCAGTTATTTTCATTGTCTTAGGGAGAGACTCATATGTGCTATATAAACACTAAGCAAAACTATTTTCACATTATCAGAGCTGCAGAATTACGTTACAAGTTAGTCTGGAAAATCAAAGCTAAAAATAATTATTTTGATCCTCTTAAACCTAAATTCTGGCTCTGAACTAGGGCACTCACGAGTTACTTTAAAAACTAGAAAAACCCCCTCAGTCCTTCACCCAAGTCACATACAGGAGATCTGGAATCATCTTTTTATCTAAGCTGCTTAACAATTCAGGTAAAGAACTCAGTGTTTAAAAATCTGCTCTTATGCTGAGACCAGTCTTGTAAGACATTGCTTGTATATATATGAATCAATCTGTTGTTCTGTGTATGTCACCGAGCTCTCAATTTCTTTTAAGTAACTCTTTCTTTACCTTTAAAATGTGTATATGCCTTTATTTTATTCTATGTGGAGGTCTCACGCCCTCCCAACAGAGCTGTTCCAGTGTGACAGGCTTCACTGGGCCAAGGCCAGCACTGCTTGGCAAGGACTGTAGGAGTCCTATGGAAGAGATTTCTGTCTGAGGGAGACAGGAGTGAGGGAGACAAATGAAGAAAATCCCCAGACCCACAGCATGTTGATAGACCTCCTGTTGTTCTTAATTTGTGTCTGTAAATGGCACTGGTTTCCGCTGTTGTGCACCAAGACAATAATAAATAACAATCCTTAGCATTTATATACCACTTCACAATTTTCAGTGTGTTCAACACACATTAACTAATTCAGCTGAGATGCACAGATTCTGTGAACAAAACTACTTTTCTTGCTGCCCAGGGGAACCTTTTATTACAGCTGGGACAAGGCTTTTCTTTTTACCCTTAACTGGAGCTGTTGGCAGTAATATTCTATACAGGGCCTGTGTCTCTTCCTGAAGGTTTCAAGCATTTGCATGTACCCCTGTTTGCACAGGAATTGGACTACTCCCAAGTCATATGTGATACTATGAAAAAAAATATGCAGGAGAGTTGTCTTTATGTTTTTTTATGTTTTGTGCCGCAAATATGTGGACCCAGGGTTAATAGATTTGTGATTTCAGAAGCCATTGAGTTAGCAAAGATGTGGCATCATTAAGTGCACCTTTCTGTACTTGCATAAGGCCTTCAGGGAACACCATGTCCAGTGGTCCTTGAGGCTCAGGAGGGGAATAAGTCTCTGTTAGTTTTGACTACGTTGGATCATCACACCATGTACTGAAGAGAACTGAGGATGCTTGGTGGTTTTGGTGCACTAGGTTCGGCACCTGCTAGGCCACCAACCTGCCTTTTGGGGCAGGAGGAAGCTCAACAGAAGCCTATTGCCATGTAAGAGGTATTTTGAAGGCAATTAAAGACATTATGCCCTATTATTCATAATCCTGAATCCCAAACATGTTGTTTGGGGTCCCAGACATGCACTGGCATGAATGTAACATGTCTGGCATTTGACTCGTTTTCCGCCTTGGCATTTTGCATATGTGTATAGAGCTGGTGAGAGGGAGTTTGGTGCATCCCTGTCTGCATCTTCAAGCTGGGCAGGATTGCTTCCACATTTTCTTTCCAAAAATAGCACCATTTTAGCATTCCATTAGGGTGACTAGAAGATAAGCATCTTATTTAATCAGGTCATATAACATAGGATTAGTGGTTTACCTTGGAAATAACTGTTTTGTAGTCTTTGTAAATTGCTGCCTGGTACTTTAGAATGGCTTTAAGTTGTAACTCTTTTTCTAATCTAAGAGGTTTAGTTATAGCTAGTGGTCACACTTCTGGATTACCTCTTTGTCTAACCTTTTAGTAACTTTCTGGTTAAGAAGTGATGCCTGCAGGTTTGACCTGAAACTGATTCTGCAAGACCAGCATAGAGTATAATTTTCCTATAAATGGTTGTATGAACAGGAACTCCATTAGCCTTTTAGTGACCTTATTACGCAGGGAGGTAGCAGTGCGTTTTGAGATCAGAACTCTCATCTTGCTACAGCTCTTCCTTCAGCTAACAGTGCATGAGAGAAGAATAGCATGTTTCTTGCAGGTGATGATTTCTCTTTCAGTGGCTTTGATATCCTCATTTTGTGTTTGAAGGTAGTGTGCAGATTGCTGCGTGGCATCACTCAAAGTGACTGACTGAGCTGGTGTTGCATGTGAAGATGTCTCCAAGACAACTCATTTCCTGGTCAAACAGCACACTGGCTTCTGCCACAAGAGATTTTAAGGGAGCTGGTGAGCTGAAGGAGCAAAATATTTTAACAGTTAATTATTAGCACTGTAGCTGCCAAATGCAGCTCAGAGTCTAAGGCTGAAAATGTTCCTATTAAACACTGCAAATGAATAACTGAAAAAAAAAAAAAGGGTTTGTGTTATTTGATTAGCAAACTGATTTATCAGAAAACTTCTACCAAATAATAGGAATTAATTCCCTACCTTCACAGTTCTTTTCCTCCAGTTGCTATATGTGGAATTTAGGGATCTCCTTTTACTGTCACATCTATGTCCCTGCTACCTTTCAGCTTTGCTTTTTTAGTATTAATGTGCCATATTTTTTCTAAAATACACTCAAAAAATCAAGTGTTTGTTTCCATTTTCCTTCTGCCCTAAAACTCAGAAAGGTTTAGTGACTCTGTTCTATTCTAAAGTTAGGATAATAAAAGCTTGAAGCATTGGATTTTTTCCCCTGTTTTATCCCTTCCTCCCAGTCCCCTTTGTCTCCAGAGGAGCAGTGTTACTGAACAGGTGTAGAGCATTTAGAATTTTTTCTTCTGCATTTCAAATTTTAAACTTTTCTTCTTAAAATATTCCTATGCCCATCCTGTTTCAAGGTACTTGGTGCAAACCAAAATCAAAACTACCCACATTTTTTCCTGCCCTCCTTGCAAGGCTTGGCTGTTCTGCTCAGCTGAACAAGCCCCACCTTTGTCTTCGCTTTGGAATAAGAAACAAGCAGGCTTGTGGATTTCTGCTGCATTAATACTCTCCTCCCTCACAGAGATGTAGTGGTTTTCAGGGGTAGGGTGGGAGCTGCTTTTTTCATGGGATCTCCGGGAGATTGCTGCCGTGTGGATCTCCAGCCCCAGAGACAGCACAGACTGAAGGAACATGAGCAAAATACGCTTTGTGCAGTGGTGGGTAGTGAGAGCACAGAGACTGCTACGCTGAGAATGCTTGAAGGTTTTCAAATGAGTGTGCAGGAGAGACAGGGGGCTGTATCCCTGCCCTGACCTCTGTGCCGTGGCACCTCTGAACCTGAATTCTCAGCTAAGAACCCCTAAGCTGCCTTCTCTGAGCATGCCTGAATTCGCTGGGGAATTTTAGGAATGCGGACTTCAGCACAGTGTTGCTGCTGCTCACCCTCTGTTAAACTAAGAGCTTTAGAAGCTGGTGTGGAGTTGGTATTGCCAGGATAAAACCCCATTGTGGTTTGCAGTATTCTTTAACTGAAGATTTATTTTCCTGGGTAAGGTTCCATTTAGAACAGCAGGAATCAACATCAAAGAGCTGGAGAAAGGCCTCTTCCCTTTCCCTGACATAGCACAGCTTCACCCCTCTCCCTTCACCATCCCCTCTCCCGATTCCTTTGTTTTTAAGGCATTACAACTTTAGTGACTGGAATACTGAAGGGACTGTAGTTAGTGTCGTATTGCTCACAATTACAGGGGCAATTGATCTAAGGAGGTAAGAGGAGAAAGCCTGTGGGAGGGTAGAGCTGGTATCACTGATGCAAACCTTTCTCTTTTGATGTCCCCTCCATGCTGATGCAACTCCATCTTTAGCCTCCAGCTACTTAAATTGTTCCTGTTGGAGGATGTGGGAGGTCTGCTCTTGACCCATATGGGAGGAAGTTAGGAAACCGGTCATATGGGCCTCACCACCTGCTTGGCTTTGTGCACAGCTCTGTGAACTGTGTGCCTTTTGCTGCCTGCGTCTCCCACAGCAAGGCAGCAGGAGTCTGTGGGTTTGTTTTGTTGCAGAAATGGTAACAAGGACACTCCTTAGTCAATCCCTGTCCCTGTTTCTGGTGGATAGTTGAAGGTCCTCCTATTTGCTTTGAAAACCAGCTGACAAAGGAAGGCAAAGCAATTTGTGTCCTCAGCATGGCAGAACAATCATGTGACTAGCATCTCTGAAAGATCCCAACAGTGCATCTTGGAGTCTCATCCAAACTGTGTTAATGCAGAATTCCTACACATGCAGGCATTCAGTGCCACACTTGATAACTAGGCAGTGATTCAAGCTATTTGAGATACTAAAGCCAGTATGAGAAGCAACCTTTGACCAAAATGAAAACCCAGGGTGATTCTGAAGGAAAATGTAAGATTTTTTGCAAGGTTGATGCTATTCTGTTGTGCACCAAGGAAGATAATGCTCCAGATTTGCACTACGGTTCAGCATTGTTCTTCCTTATTCCTCATTTCTTGGCCCACCTATTTTAACTGGCAAATATTGGTTGCTTGAGCACCTCCTTTCGTGACCCTGTATCTACTCATCTAGGTGCTGGACAAAGCAGGGGTTTGAAGCAATCCAGGGCTTGTGTTCTGTATAAAATGCACTTAAATTTGTTCCTGGTCATCTTGCAGCAAAGCTGTTTGTGCCCTGCCTATGGCCTGGCTTGCAAGCTGCAAATGTCTGGATAGGATTTATTATCTCTGGCCATAAAATTTTAAACTGCTTTTAATGGTAGATGTTAAATCACTGCTGCCCCGATTCCAATCTCTCTGCAGAATTTCTGAGTTCCTAGGAAGGCATTTTCCCTGCCAGCAACCTTTGGTTTCTGAGAAGGACAGAGGCAAGTTACAGGGCTGTTCACAGGATGATGAAGCACTAGTTTGGTGAGGGACCTGTGTGCTGGCCAACGTCCAGGCATCTGTCTGGCTCCAGAGAGCAGAGCCAGGCAGACCTGGTACGGCTATGATGTGACTGAGGGATGTTTGTATTGGTGTCTGGGTGCAGACGGTCCACTGGGACACAGGAACTGAGTGTCTCTGCTCTTGGCTTTGTTCCTCCCTGATTGAAGTGTCTTTGACGCAGCAAGAAAACTGAAATTCAGTGTTTCAGCACTGAGCTGCTTACAACAAGCTATTTTATTTTTGTACATGTCTAATAAATACTGAACTGTTCAGTGTTGTCACTCAGTGTGGCTTTGTCCCTTGCTACTGGGAGTCTCTGTATAGATTTCTCTTGAGACTGGCAAAATGCTTCCTCCTCATGAGACACACACTGTTCTAGCTGAGGCTGTTGTCTGTCACCTTTGCCTAGAGAGCAGTGGAAGCACTAAAACAGAATCTCATGTTTCTCAAATCAATTAATAGTCTTAAAGCCCTTTTCATCAACATGCGAAGACAGCTGTGGCAGGTGGGCAGGAGATGACTTCCTTGCCAAGGAGGGGGAGATGCCTTCTTCTGTGCTGCAAATGTTTGCAGGGGAGGCAGAGAGCTACCCAGGGCTTCCGACTCTCAGGCCTATGCACTTCACACTGCTCCATCTTCCTCACAGTAACCTAGCTTTCCATTTCATCAGCAGGAGTACTATTTAGTGTGTTTTGCTTTAACCCAAATCTGGACATCGTAGAAAATTGTCATCCAAGACTAGCTGGTTGGAATTGTTTGACATCAGCATATCAAAAAAGGTTGCAAGAATTTACAGTATGCTGTGGTAGAGTTTTCCAGAGCTTGTGCTTGACTGAAGCAGGGTAACTCCTGTCTCTAATATGCTGTTTAAAACCACTGTTCATAGCAGTGCTTGCAGTGATGGCAGTTGGAAGCAATCTTCTGGACCAGAGTAGCCAGAAGCTTTAAAAGTCTTATATTTGATAATTTTCATCTTCTGGAAGATCTGTGCTATCTAACTTGAGGGTTATTTCACTTCCCTTATGGTGGGAAAGGCAGGCTATCATCAGTAGAGACTGGTGATCCTGGACCAGGGTTTAAGCAAAACCACTTTCAGCAAGAATGCTTTCCACAAGTGGTTCTGCCTGTCTGAAGTTAAAAGGAGACTCTGACTTTTTCTCTGCTCATTCTCACACCTCTAAAGGTTGAGCAGTCCATTTTAACAGTGCTGCCGTATGGCTTCTTCCCATGTTAGAAAAGAAGGTGCTGAATATGGGCATCCCAGGGTGCATGCGTCTGTCTGTCTGGACCTGTCCCATCAATTAAACAGGAGCTGACGTCATATTTGAAGGTCAGCTGTTTTATAACCTAATATTATAATTTTTTTTTCCTCTGGGTTTATTATCTCTCTCCAACCTGCAGCTCGGCACCATCTGGTGCAGGCACACAAGGGAGAAAGATTAGAGAAAGTAAAGCAGCTTTGTTCGCTTCCCCCATTGCTTCCGATGTACAGCGGAGTCGGCAGTCTCTTGCAATATTGAATTTTAAGTGGTGGGAAGGGCTGGATCCTCTTTGCTGTCTGAGGGAGGGAAAAATAGTCTGTGCTTACCAGCGATCTGTCAGGAAATGTCTCAGGATTCCACTTACTGTGGCCACAAAGTGCAGTTTGCTGCATTTTATTTTTATATTTAGTCTTGGTTTTTTATGACCTGTTTTTCCCAGCACACATATTTTCCTTACCTGTAAATTGCCAGAAGCACTCCTAAATGAGGTACCTGTGCAGTGCTAATCCTGACTTGAGTCTGCTTTGGAGGTGAAGATCTCTGAGCACCTGAAGTGCATTTACACCTGACAGAGCCAGGCTGTCACACCACAAGCATGTTCTGCCACACAGAGATAGCTCCATCTTCCCTGGTGGCACCTGTCTGCACAGACCAGGGCGGTGAATATTTACCCACCCATCCTCATCATACAGGGAAGACACACCAGTTGTTTCCGTTTCATAGGCAGGGCTGGGTTGCACACAAGCTTCACCTTCTCTCCCATCCTCCCTCCTTCTTTTTCTCTGTCCATCTAGAGGTGTGATTGCTTTCAGTCCAAACTGCCTGATTGTTTTCTGTAAAAGCAAAGCTCTTTTCTTTCCAGTAATAAAATGATAGTATATATTCAACAATGCTGATCTCCTCGAGCAGCAGGCTTACTTGCAAACTAGTATCTTGTTGCTTTTCTTCAATGTTGCAAATTGTACATTTGGCTATTTTGAAACAAAATTTCTTTAACCATAAATAACTATTGTATTTGGCTATTGGGAAAGGATAGATAATTGTTGGACACAAATAGATGGACACAAATAAAAAAGTTTAATTATGAAAACAATTGGCTGACTGTGATTCATGGCATATGTATGGCACTGTATCATAAGGCATAGAGACTCTTTTTTGTCCACCTTTCCTCTGCTTCTGTGTAGCCTTCTCCTAAACTGTGGTTTTGTCAGGTCAAGGACACTTCATACAAATTCCTAATTTCCAGAGAATAGATCAGCTTGGGGAGTTTTGAGGAGATTTAGTTTTAGTTTTACTCTTTTAAGAAAAAATGACATTAGTTTCTATCTTCTCCCAATATATAAAGAATCTTGAACTACCAACAGTAGAATTTCAAAAGAGGAAAATTTATTTGGAAACAAGGAGGAAGTTCTAGTTTTTCCAGTGCTTTAGGTTTAGCTCCAGTTTGTAACAGAAAGGTGTTTGTCTCCTTTTACATGTTCTAATGCATGTTTTTTGCACTGTGAAGTTTTTAAGGTTGGGATTTAACTTTTTCCTCTCCTAAATCAGTATGATGTATTTCATTATAAGGTGTTTCTTCAGTGTTTGATTCAGCTTTTCCTGTCCCCAGCATCTTGATTTACACAAGGGTTCTCCCTAGGGAAGATCCATAGTAAATGGAACAATGGTTCCTGCATTTCTTGACAGGTTTTCAGGTTTGTGAAGTGCACTTTTCCAAGCAGTGAGTCAAACTGAAGTCTCCACACATGACAGTGAAGAGTTGAGAAGATAGATGCACACAATGGAGGGCCTGACCATGTCACCACAGTCTTCCTAGTGTGAATCCTCATCACCTTGAAGTGAGCTTGAAAATGGTGCTATGGATTCTCATTTGCAGCTTAACTTTGAAACCAGTTGTTGTAAGTCCTGTTAATATTTTTAAGACTGTTCTTGAAGTAATTTTAATCACTCACAACAGTTTACAACACATTTTGTTTCCAGTTCAGACTGACTCTGTTTTCTCTATACTTAAGCACTATATAAGTAAAAAACTGAAACCCTTCTTTGTGCTGTCTTGCCATGAGGGAAGACTAGAGCTAGGAGATAGTGAAATGGTGTTTGAGGAGAGAGAAAGAAAGTGCGTGAAAGGTTTGACTCTTTTTTTGTAAGTTTGCTTAGTTGTTTTTAGTGCCCAAGAAAAAAGGAGAGATGCAATTTTTTTATTATTCAGGTCATATTGTGGCCTTTGCAACCTAAAATTCTCCTAGACATATTGCTTATGTACTTCTAGTGCTCTCTCCAAAGAGATCTCTCACTTCCCTTTTCAAGGACAGTATAAGACAGCAGTGCTTGGCTTGGATCACTGCAAAATCCCCTTATCTGTCTGTTCTCATTTTATTTTTCTTCCAACTCTTACAGTGTCTTCATTGGCACTGAAAACATGCAGCCAAGGTTGATGAGGGCAAAACTTAAGCTTTACCTTAACTTCTATCTTAAATCTTTGCAGCTTTTTTTCAAGGAGGACTGTGAGTGAGCAGAGCTATTAAATCCTTCTCTTTTTTATTTGTTTTATTTATTTATTTATTTTATTTCTGTCCCAATGCAGCAAGCAGTTTTAATCTGCCTTTTAAAGAGCTGAGAGTTCAGTCACTGATCTGGAATGGTGTACTGTGCCTGGCGGTGCTCGGCACTCTGCAAGGAGCTTGGGTTCCTCCATCTCTTTAGTTTTTTCTTCTGGACACCAGAGGATCCATACACGTTATGATTACTGCAGGTGAGGTTCTACTTGCTAGATTGCAAGGTGTCAGGCTTCAGAAAAGAGGCAGCATGATACCTGGCTTTGCTACCCAAGATTTCTGTCCCAGAAGAGGGTCCGTGTGGCTCCTGGTGCTGTGGCCAGCAAGGCACCCACGCTGTCTGATGATGTCCTGGCAGGGAATGAAGCAGCAGTGCTCTTGCACCTGATACACATCCAGAAGAGCCATCCCACAAGGGTCAATTGTTGGCAGTAACACTTAAATCAGCTTTTCATGCTGAAACAGAAGTTTCTGGTTTATATTGCCAGTACCTCTAGGACTTCTTGGTTGGGGACAGAGCCCCGTTGTACTCCAGTCTGTGTAAAGATCATTTGAAAACTGCAACCTTTGCTTTTAAGATGTTTTCAGGAAATAAGTAGCAGAAGCATTTTTAGTAGCCTTGTGCCTTCTGCTGCTTCATTAACTTTCACTTTCATTGGGTTGTATTAACCATTGACTGGACTGTTTGTAGTTGCTTGGTGTTTTGATTGTTTCTCTTTGCATCTCAGCAAAAATCCCTGCTGACAGTCTCTCAGGGTTTGTCTTATTTGTTTTTGGAGGTTCCTCTGTTGAGGGCAGGGATTTGCTCACTGTCTCTAGTAATAGTTGAGGTGGTTTAGTGAGTTATGAAGAATAAATTGGACTGATTTCCCTTTTGCAATCAGGACTAGAAAAGCTGTATCCCTTGGTGTGCAGCATGCTCAAGGCCATAAGCCCAGCTGCTATCAATTTTACCTTCTCTTCCTGTGAAATTGCTGAAGAAAAGATGTTTTCCAGATCATGTGTGTGGAACAGATGTGGCTTATATTACTAGATGATTCAGCTAAGACTGGTGCCAAAACATTTTCCAGAACTCTCAGCTGGCAGTTGGGTTGAGAGAAGGAGTAACTTGATAGAAATGCTGGGCTGGCTCTGCCACCCATGTCTGTAACTGCAGCCACATCAGGTACATTCCCTTTGATGTAGCAAAGGTCTAACAGAGTGATGGGATGAGGGGTGCACACAGAGGTCTTGTGCCATGATGCCAAGGAGGCATGGGAGATGTGTGACCAGAACTGGGTGCTGTCAGCCTGGGAGCCTGAAGAGAATACAGAAATGCATTTGCAATAGGCTTGGTTAATGTGTGGAGGTGCTTGCACATGGCCTGTATGTGCTTCTCCCACTGCAAGTGTTCCTTTATAGTCAAATACCATCAGCATAGAGATCACTGGGGTCCTCTTGGCCAAATGTATTTCCTTCCACCTTCTGCTGAGATGGAGAAAATTCTGTTTTCATGAATAGGAATGTGATTAGCTCACTTATTTTTCACTTTGCAGTCACACTTGGCAGTCTCCCAGAAAGTCACTGGAATGAGCTTTTCTAGGGCTATATGTATACATAGAATCATGCCAGAGATGGGACTGGGCAGTTGCCTGAAAGTCTGCCGTGGTAAACACACATTTGTTTGTTTAAAACTTGCTTATATACAGACTGAGGAGTGCAGAGAATGAGCAGAAGTGCTTGATCAAATTCAGTCAGTATGTCTTAACAACACAGCTCTTTGGACTTTACTGCTGATGCTGTAAATTGGAGCACTTTAACCCTAAACCTGGTTAAACGTTTATACATGGGTGAAGTCCAATTGAAGTGTTGTGATGGCGGTGCCTGGGGAGTACAGCCCAAAGAGGGGTAACTGATTATTTTGTAATCTGTAATAGGGAAATGTTAATCAAAACTGCTGAACAAGACATGGTTTTACTGCACACAGGGCATTTATGGGGAATACAGTGTAGCAAGCCTTGGCACTGGGGAATGTGGAGTCTATAGTCTTGTGTCTGTGACTGTCAGAAAAGACATTTGTGCAAAATGTTTGCAGGGTACCAGCAGCCTCCACCAGCCAGAACATGGGGTACTAGTAGCCTCACTCATGGATGCATCAAAGGAAGGAAATGTCTACAGGGGATGGTGGGAATTGTCTCCTCTCCATGTTCCCAGAGAAACTTTAGCTCTGTCACTCTTCTGCTGAAATATATACTACATTCTGCCCTAATAAAGAGAACTATAGGAAGAACTGTGGTTTTTTTTCTGTAACTGCTGAGTCAGGAGGGGGTGGAGATGAGAAACTCAGGGTTGTCATTCTGGTCCCATGGGAAAGCAGTTCACAGCTTGGCACAATAGTTACTCTCGGTATCTGTGCTCTGGGAGCTCACTCTGTGGTTTAGCAATCCTATCTACCTTCCACTAGAAATTAGGATACCTCCCTATTGCTGTTTGGTTCTGGACTGTGGTCTGTAAACCAGATCTCCTGTGGCTGTGAGCAGAGCAGCCAAAAAAGCAGTCTCTACCCAATGGCACTGCTACAGCTCCTGGTAATTTGGAAGAGGTCAAGTGTGGCAGGCTTGGGCTACTGCACACTATTGCAGGTAACCTTGGTATTCCGTGGGAGATGGTGATCCTTTGAACAGTGGGTGGTGCTCCCCACACTCTGTAGCTGCCTGGGGAGGGGGCAGTGTTTGCACACACTGCCACGCCTCTTGCTATGAAATTATTAAATAAGGCAATTGAGATCCCAGCTGTGCTCTGGCTTCTTTTGTGCTTAAAATGTCTGTTCTCTATCCAGCCAGAGGAGATTTTCATGCAGCTCATCGTTCAGGGGCTGGTGCTTTCAAAGCAGGAGGCTTGATGTCCTTTCAGGTTGTAAGGGCAGGCTCTGTCAGCAAATTCTTGCAAAGGTACTTTCACTTTTTTCCAAGAAGGCTCTTTCCTACCTTTGCCTGTGACTGAGCAAAAGGCGGCACCAAGTGGCAAAGGGACTGGGCTCATGCTGCAGGGCTTCAATGGCAATTCAGTTGCATCTGTTGCATTTTTTGGTGATGCTGACAGAAGAGCTTGCAGTAGGGGCTGGGTTAATACTGCTTTTGTGTTGCTACCAAGTTATTTTTAATGATAGAGTACTTTGTGGCCCGTGGAATTTCACTCAGAACTGCATGCATGCTTTGGTGCTAAGCAGTAAATGCTGCATGTTGCAGACTGAGGTGTGCCTTGATAGGTGAAAAACCACCCAGTAACCACAAACCCAATCCCAGCTGGATACAAAGATGAAGTAAAACATATTTACCAAATTTTTATCAGTTTTACCACAAAGATTCTGAATTAAAGCATGGGTGCTATTTGGATAAAGAGGCTGTTTCATGTATTCCAAGTGTGAAAGTTTTTAGTCACACTCTGAATAAGTTGCTGCAATATCAGAAGTTTGCAGTCTCCTCCCTAGCTCTGTGACCATTGAATAGTGGAGAGGATAGAGTAAGCAAAAAATATTATTTGAAGGAAACTAATTTCTCCCTGCTCCACCTCTTCCTGTGAGCAAAAGGAGGGGGAAGGCACAATGAAGACATCTGTTCCTTTGAACCCACTCACAGACTTGCTTGCTAATAAAACTAGGGGAGAGGAGGAGAAGCTATTGCTGCTGCTCAAGTGGTTGCTAATCGCTTTGAGTACTGAGGGGGTGAGCTTTTATCATGTTGACCTTCTTAGGAGATATTGAAAAGGAGCTGGCACTGACCTCTGCCAGGATTTAAATCCAGGAGGTTCAGAATCCCTTTGTGCCCCTTTCAAAGAGGAGACAAATCTCTGTGGTAGCCACGCTCTCTCCTCGCCTTAGGGTAGGCACCTCAGCTGTACTGACCCAGATACTGCGCTCTGCACTCCTGGATGAGCCCTTCACTGCCTGTGTATCACCATGATCAGGGCTGCAGCAAACTAAACGGGAGTCCTGCAGATAAAAAAATTATCCTGTGCCCTGGACTCAAAGCATGCCCTGACTCCCATCCACACTTTGCTCTTGTTATGTGTAGTGCTTAAAATCTTGTGTCTGTAACACAGGGCTGCAGGGTCCTCCCCATCCCCCCACTCTTCCTGCCTAATCTCATTGTGCTGCTTAGTCACAGCAAAGACCCCTCTAATGGGTTTAAGTGGCCGTGCTCCTGGCTGGCTGTGCTGTGCTTTCTGTCCAGCCTGGGATGGTGGATGTAAGTAAGAGATGAAGCTGCACACATCTACTGCCTCAGAGTCCTCCTGAGTGTCAGCAGGTGCCTGCATGAAGATTAGGTTTCCCTCTAAGTGTCATATCTGGAAACAAAAGCCTGTTAAAAAATGCCAAGGGGGTGATACTTTATTCTCAAACTAATAAAATGTGGCTGAGAACGCTTCTATGAACTCAGCCACAGAAGGCAGGGGCAGATGGTTCCTTATGAGCCTTTCTAGACCCTTAATAGTGTCTTAAGGCATAAACCAGTGGTTGTGGCACACACCAGCACTGGTAAGGTTGATGAGGGACATTCTTCAGCTGTGGATTTCGTGTCTTCTCTGTATTCTTCTATGACATTCTCCCTTAGCTAGCGAGGAGCTGTCAGAGAAAGGCCATGTGGGAGCTGGTATAAAGTATATAAGCCTGGAATGTTAGTTCAGAGTGGGAATGGTTCTGCCTTAACCAAAGGTTACAAGCAGGCAGCTTCTAAAAGAAGAAAGATGTCTTTGTGCAGTGATGCAAGGAGCAAGTTTGCCAAACCCACACAGTGGAGGAGAAATAGGGATTTAGTTACCGTAGGCGGCGTTGGAGCATGATGATGTGATTTAAAGTTATGGGGTTCTCTAATTTGTGGCTATAAACCATAGGAACACAGGGCTACAGGAGCCCCCAAATACCTCCCTAAGCTGTAATTGGTGACATAACATTAAAGCAAGAGACAGCACCGCATCATGACAGTGCGTAGAGTGTGAAGTTGAGCAAGGTAGCAGGGCTAGGCTGCTTCAGGGGCTTGAAAAAGAATGAGCCAAACATTGATGGAAGAGAGGCAAGTGAGGCTGGTAAAGCAATAGGCAAGAACAGAGGCTGGTACTGAATTAATCTTGTGAGCTAAATAGGAGTTTGTTTCAGAATTACCACTTGAAATATTAAGCAATGGAGACTAAGGTTTTAAATGCAGTATCCCTAATAGGCACAGTTGTCCCACACCCCAGGGACCCTCTGACTGCAGGATTTAAAAAAATAACCACCAGAAAGAACCCTGTGTTTCTTCACGCAGTGTTTTGATCCCCCTTCTTTCACTTATGGCATGGAGCATCTTGGGGTGATGCAAAGAGCCTTTGGAGACGGATTCACCCTTAGCAAGAGGATTAGGTGGGAAAACCCAGCACTCCTACGTCACTAAGCTCCAGAGGAGGAGACAAGTGCCTCTAAACAACAGAAGACTTCTTGATGCCTGCACAAAAGCATATAATGTGCGCAAGAGCTTATCAAGGGAGAGGGACACAAAGAGAAGGATGTAACTGATGGGCCACTCGCTATCAGAAAGACATTGAGGTGCTGGAGTGTGTCCAGAGAAGGGTAATGGAGCTGGGGAAGGGTCTGGAGCAGAAGTCTTATGAGGAGTGGCTGATGGAACTGGGGCTGTTTAACCGGAGAAGGGGAGGCTGAGGGGAGACTTCATGGCTCTCTATCACTGCCTGAAATGTTGTAGCCGGGTGGAGGTCGCTCTCTTCTCCCTGGTGACAAGCAATAGTCCAAGAGGAAGTGGCCTCAGGTTGCATGAGGGGAGGTTTAGGTTGGATATTAGGGAAAATTTCTTCATAGGAAGGTTTTTCAAGCATTGGAACAGGCTACCCAGGAAAGTGGTTGAATCACCATACCTGGGCATAATTAAAAGATTGTACATGTGGTCCTTAGGGACATAATTTAGTGACAGACTTGGTNTGGAACTGGGGCTGTTTAACCGGAGAAGGGGAGGCTGAGGGGAGACTTCATGGCTCTCTATCACTGCCTGAAAGGTTGTAGCCGGGTGGAGGTCGCTCTCTTCTCCCTGGTGACAAGCAATAGTCCAAGAGGAAGTGGCCTCAGGTTGCATGAGGGGAGGTTTAGGTTGGATATTAGGGAAAATTTCTTCATAGGAAGGTTTTTCAAGCATTGGAACAGGCTACCCAGGAAAGTGGTTGAATCACCATACCTGGGCATAATTAAAAGATTGTACATGTGGTCCTTAGGGACATAATTTAGTGACAGACTTGGTAGTGACAGGTTAACAGTTGTACTTGATGATNTTCATGGCTCTCTATCACTGCCTGAAAGGTTGTAGCCGGGTGGAGGTCGCTCTCTTCTCCCTGGTGACAAGCAATAGTCCAAGAGGAAGTGGCCTCAGGTTGCATGAGGGGAGGTTTAGGTTGGATATTAGGGAAAATTTCTTCATAGGAAGGTTTTTCAAGCATTGGAACAGGCTACCCAGGAAAGTGGTTGAATCACCATACCTGGGCATAATTAAAAGATTGTACATGTGGTCCTTAGGGACATAATTTAGTGACAGACTTGGTAGTGACAGGTTAACAGTTGTACTTGATGATCTTAAAGGTCTTTTTCAACCTGAATGATTCTGTGATTCTATGAACACTGGCAATGCAACCTGTACTGAGAGTTTGTCTTGGAATAGGCCAGGCTTGTTCCCTCTTTCCTCTATCAATCTCTGGACAGTACTGAGTTAATAAAGATTTGTATGCAACACTAGTAAGTTTGGACTCTACTCTGTGCTGGGACTTAGAGGACTCTTGAAAGAAAAGGCTGGGAAAAAGAACCTGTGAAGTATTGTTCTCCTTTGTCCTTTTGTGAAGTGCTAGCCTTGGGCCTGAAATGTCCTGGATGGAAAAATTGCTTCGAATAACCCGTGATGCTGCTGGCTGCATGGAAGTGAAATCTCTGTGCAACACTGCTCTCCTTTCTCGCTGCCTTTCAAGACAGAGCTTGGTGCAGATCCATGTGGTGCTTCTAGAAAGAGCAAACAAAGGGTTGCAGTAGTGTCCTGGAAGCTGCTGCCTTCCCCACAGACCTCTCTAGTTAGGGGTAGAGTCTAGCCTTGGGAGCTTGCACCCAGATTCCCAGTGAGACCCCTGTCAGAAGGTTCCTCAGGAATGCGAGTAGCTGCTGTCCTCCACAAAGAGTAAGGTCCCAGCCACCACGTAGGGAACCGCAGAGCTCTTGGGCACTGCTTTGGAGGACGTTGGTGCTCAGTGCTGCTGCCAGGCTGCCTGGGATCCAGGATGGAAGCAGGTTCTGGGGAGTGCCACCCCACAGGCTGTGAGGAATAATCCTCTCCTGCTGTCCTGTGGTAGCACAGTTAGGAGAAACCTCAGAGTCTTTCATCCTCTCCTGAAACAACCAGACAGCTGGCTTTACAGGCAGAGGGGTGGGCTCAGTAGGCAGTCACTTCTTCTCTGAGGTGATTGTAGCTCTAGTCTGACTGATACACAGCAGAGTGGGATGGACAGGGAAAGTGGGTTTTGCTAACAAATTCCCGTATCTTCCCTTTTGTCCTGACAACATTCTTCTATTACAGCTCTTCTTATAAATCTCCTATATATCAACTTTAATTTAGCAATGCACAAGCCAGACACAGTTTGTCAGTTCTTTCCCCTGGAGCTGGGTTTGTTAGCCAGCAGTGCTAGAAGGGATATGTGTGCCCTGGTGCCTTCCTCTCTGCCCCGGTCTCTGTTCTGCAGTGGGACTTGTCTGGACTGATAATACTCATACCATTTACAGAACTACTTTGCCCAGACTTGTCATTGCCTGGTAGTGAAGATTTTTTTCTGATCATCAGGCCTGGGTCAGAATATAATCTTTCTCTTCCTTCTAAAGCAGCCATAGAGCAGCCCAAACTGTTAGGATACTCCTTTAGGAAAGAAACAGCTTAAAATAATGAACTGGCTCATGGCATTTGCAACTGCAATCTAGAAGGCGTCTCCCCTATGTGCTTTACTCTTTTTTCACCTGATAGGAATGACAGGGAGTGGGGTGAAAAGGGTGATTTGATATGGATTTTGATTGTCTTCTGCTCTGCAGAAGAATTACAGGCACCAATAAACTTAGCAGGTGGCCACTGAAATGCAAGCATTTCTTATGACCCATAGCTGCAGCACAGCGCTTGTTGCCCCATGACACATGAAGGTTAAAATACAAATGGGTTTAAAAGGAGTTGTGCAAATTCATAGACAATTTGCCTGTCAAGTGACTATTTAGCATTTACAAGGCTGCATGCAGAAACCTCTAAGCCACACACTGCTGAAAGCCAGGGAAGGTGTGTCAGAGGAGGTATTGCTGTAGGCTACTCTTAGGCTACTCTGCCTTTTCATACTTGCCCCTGAAGTTTCTAGTCCTTCTCACTGTCACACATTCTGTGGTCAATGAACTGCTCCAGGATTGTTTTTCTAGTGTTGTTGAACACTGACTGTTTCTTTGCCACTATCTCTCTCCCACCCTGTCATTTTTCCCTTTTGCACAGACTTGTCGCACTGGCATCCCAGTCAGAGCCTGCTTGTGTGAGGCATCACCCTAATGAGTGCTGGAGCTCACAAGTTCCCTTTTCACACAAGCAGGGCAGCTGCTCCAGTGTGGGAGAGAGGAAAAGTAGATGCAAGAATCATGAGCAATAACAGTGTTTAAAAATAAATGGCACAGCCGTTCAGTTGTGCAGACAGATCAGCTGCTTGGCTTTTTTCACTCGTGTGAGCTTCTTTGATGTGGCTGCCATTGTATTTTGCAGCTCGATACCTTCTCATTCCTTCTTCATTTGCTGAGCCCTTGTCGCCAGCACTTTGACTAAAAGAATCTCCAAGTATGTTAGAGAGATAAATGTTAAAGAGATAAATGCATGTTTTCTGACTTCTGAAACAACCTTTACTCATAGCAGTGGAATTTAAAGTATATTATCCACCCGCCTTCTCAGACCCTCTTTTTCAAGGGGTTTGGATATGGAACTCAAGAATTCTGCTGACAGGAAGGTAATGCTGCTTAGTGTTTGGCCAGTGTCTGAATGGGTGGCTTGTACAACAGAGGTCCTTCTCTCTGAGATCAGCCAGGGATGTGCTCTGCAGCAGACTGTGGGGCAGTCTTTCTGAAGGATTTTGATCCCAAACATGTAATTCACAAAGCTTGTTTTGCTGGAACAAATGTTATGACCAAACATGAACAGCTCTTTGTGGGCCTGATTGCTTATGTGTTTCTCTACCTTCCCCTCCTCCATCCACTATCCTCTCTGCTAATTGCTTTTCATCAGTTTTATCTAATATTTATTAGTAGACAGGAGTGTCATCAGCCATTCATTAGATTTCTGTTGACATGGCTTTTTCCATGGCGGGAAGTTCAGGTGCTGGTGTCCATTCTGTAAAACTTCAGGGTGGAAAGAGACGTCCCAAGTTGGAAATCTGCTGCAGTTGGATACCTTTTGGCCAGGATTGTTAGGCGAAGGCCTCCTGACAGTGTTCAGTGATGGCTTTTTTCCTCCTACCCAACTCTTCACACACACACACACACACACACACACACGCACGCACACACACATGTTGCTGGGTTTCTGTTCCAGTTCTATTTCTGATGTCCCAGCCCTCGCTCTGCCCCTGTCACCTTAGCACCCACCATGGGGCTCTGAGTGAGGCTTTGAAACACACACTGGGTCAGCTTCTTCACCTCCAACAGCAGGTGATCCAGGTGGCTGGGTTGATTTTTAAGGCCATTTAGGTTGCCTTAGTGTGTTTCTGTGACTTTAGAAGTCTGTGTGCTCAGAGGCCATAAAATCCTAGTCTATATGCTATGAAAACTTGCCACTTAAAGCTCTTAAAGAGCTGTTGCATTCTGCTAGGACTGCTTATATAGGTCATCTAAACTGTCTTCTCAAAACATCATATTAACATGTGACTGTTCTCAAAAGCTGTATGCATGACCTTTCTGGCATATGCAAAAGTGGTGCTATTGATTTCACCTTAGCTTTATTCCTTAGATGGTCATGAGTTCATGTATTTATTCCTGTTTATTTATTATTTGCAGTGCCCAGCTATGTAACCTCATAACCTACTCCATTCTATAATCAGCTCTTCCCTTCTAGTAGGAAAGAAAATAAGCACGTGCAGTCTGCATTACAAATCACTGTGTGCTGGTGTATCTCGGCATTGACAGTGGAGCTGTTCTGCACTTCTGTGTCTTGTGAAAGCTCATGGTGTAAATGTTTTATAGGATCCAACCCAGTTCTCACTTAATGGAAAAAAAATCTTATTGGTTTCAGTGGTGTATGGATCAATCTTCTAATCCTATGAAGGAATGTAGCTATATTCTTCTGTGGATTTTAGCATAACTGTATGCTGAATGCCATAATGACTGCTGCAATATTAGCCTGCATATTTTCCATCGAGGTGTGAAATCGTCTTGATGTTTGGAACTGCTCAGATATTTTTCTAACCCACTGCTTATCTCTGCATGGGAGCAGCGTGCTGTAATAGCCTCAGGACTGACTGAGTATTGCGTGCTAGTGGACTATGAGTTCTCCCTTAATCCAGGGGATTCCTGCAGTCTTTTTGAAAACAAGAATAGGGAAAGGGGAGAAGGATGTGAGAAAGATTTTAAAAGGAATTTGTAATGAGCCTTTGCAGACTAGCAGTTAGGTATTACAGGTCTGTTACTGTAGTTTTCTGTATAAACTGACTGATGTCTTACTTTGAAGCCACGCTGTAGATTTCCATCATGTTTTTAATCTTTGAAGCCTTATTGAAGCATTTCTAAATGCTACCAAGAAATTTTCACTAACATAATATGTGCAGTCTCTGACAATATTTCAATATAATAGTTAAGTATTTTTGGCAGGTGTGTTTCATACACACAGTGATTTAGAAAAGCATTTAAAAATAATTTTTGTGTCTTACTAACACCTCCTGTATCAAGACTCAAAATAAAATTCTGTACAGTGGGTTTCCTTTCTTTATGCTGTCAGGTTTAACTTGCTGCACTGGATTCACCCTGAAGAGTTCATCAGAAATTGGTTACTTTCTCTGCTTCTGTACTGAGCCTGTTGTTTTCATGCAATGCCAAAATAGTGGCTTCACATATTAACGTCACATTTTCTATAAAGAACAATCTTAATAAAACCAAGATGATGCAACTTCCCCTTCCCTTTCCTCTGGATGTAGCTTTTCTTTTTCTGTCTGGTTAATTTTTGACCTTGTTTAGTTTTCTTTGGAACTGACAACTCCCACTACTGTTATGCCATTTCAGTCAAACAACCTCGGAAATAATTTCCTTCACATGGTAGAGTGGATGCGTGTCCCTTCAGGGTGGAGGGCACAGGCTACAGTATGTTGGCTGCCTTGTTTCGGTTCCTGTTTCAGAGGGATTTTTTGCTGTAGTGTTGCATTTCTGCAGACCACTTGTCAATCTTCTGGTATCCTTTTACATGGCAGTGGGAGAGCTAAATACCACTGAGTCAGAGGGTTAAACAGATTGTGAGGATCAGCTGCAATGGCTGAACGGGGCAGCTGAAGACCATGGCTGAAAATTTGGTACCCTGAAGTTCTAGTGACCATGTGTAACACTACAACAATTGCTTTTCAGATCTGGACATACCTTTGACTTTTTCCTATGGTGGCACAGAGTTCCTTTGATGGGCTCATCCCAGAACACTGATAGCATCAGGACAGCAAGATGTATCAATAGTGTCTTCCCATGTCTGGCTGGCAGATGAGAGCAGACCTCCCTTAAGCAACTCCTGCCTTTCCTGGCTTTTGTTGCTCTGTGACCCATCTACCCAGCAATGGCAATGAGCTACAGAGCCCTGCCATCCATCCCCTGTGTGCATGTGGAAATAGCAGCTTCCAGGCCACCGATGGTGACAGCCTGGGGAGAATTGTCTTGGCACAAGGAGTGCAGAAGTGCTTCACTCGCATTTGGTGCCAGATGTCTACTTATTTCTGACTGCTGGAGTAATGCCAGCTCTGGGGTGGGTGTGGAAAAAGGGATTTGGGCAGTTAAATGCGGGAAGGGGAAGAGAGGTCAGGCCTGGCAGCTCCTCGGTGCCTTACAGGATCTTCTTACAGCAGAAGCTTTAAGGGACTGTCTTGCTGCAAGACCCACGGGCAGCCCTATGATCTGTCCCCAGACTCATTCCTGACTACTTTCCCTTTTTAATAACTGTGTGAAATATATGGGGGTCTAGCCTCACACGTGCTTGGCATGAACAGAGCCAAAGACATGCCATGGGAATCATGCTCATCCTGGGAAGTCTGGCCAGGAGCACAATTGAAGCAAGTCAGATATGGATCACAGGGTCAGGATAACGATTAGTCCTACCCTTCCCCCTAGCTGTAATTAGCTGTGGTGATGTCACCCTCTGTTCTGACTTCTCACTGGCATTAATTACAGAGCTGCAAATTTCCTGCCATTCTCTTTTAATTGCTCTCTGGGAAACTCAGAGTTTGTACCCTCTGTTCAATGTCTGCCAGCAACCTTCCACATGACATGCTCCAGGGTCTAACCTCTGGCCTGTAGAACTGTCTGGAAATGGGCTTGTTTGGGGTGCTTGCTCAGATGCATTTCTGAATGTGAACACTTCTGGTTAGGAATAATCCCTCTGCTTCTCTTGAGCTTGTGTCCTTTCATCCCATTTCATTTTGGATTCAGTCCTGAGGAGCAAAGGGTGTTCAAACCCTGCAATAAAGTTAAACCCTCCCTTTAAGACAATTCTGTCCCTCACTAGATGACCCTGTTTCTATTGGAGATAAATTCTCTGCTGGTGAGACAGGGTTTGGGAAATCTGAACTGGTGCAGTTCTGCATGGCTTGAGTGGCCTGGGATGTGTCCTAGTGCTCTGAGGACCCTACAGCCCTTTGCTTGGACTCCACCTGCTTGAGGGGCTGTGGCTTGATCCCAGCCAGCAGTGGCTTGTAGTCTGTCACCCATGGACTGTCATGAGCTCTGTGCAGCCTCTAATCTTTAGAGTCAAATGGAAGAAGTAAGAGAGTTCTGCTAGAGGAATGAGGGATGGAGATAACAGTGATTGCATTAAGAGTTATCAGGGGAGAGAAGGACGAGCTGTTGAAGGCAAGGGAGATCCTGGGAGTCAGGAATGTGTCAGAATGAACTGGCTGGATCCCCACCAGTTCGGAGTGAGCAGTCCTGGTTAAGTGCTGACACTCCAGATCTGCTCTATCAACCCCTTAGCCAGGCTGGTGCTGAGAGAAGGAAAGCAGCCTGTCTCCTGTGTTGGGGTGCTCCTCTGAGCATGTGGGTGAGCAGGGCTGCCTGTACCCCCAAACAGGCTCCCCAGGCAGCTTCTCTTCTCTGTGTAGAAGCTAATGTGCTGTAGAACCAAGGTTCTACACTAATACTCATCTAGAGAAGATCACAAAAATACGGTCCAGATCCTGTTCTGAGGAAGCTAAATCCAGAGCATCCGTGCCCCCGATCTTCATACTTGTTTTGCAGGCACTTATTTTTCTGGACGACTTCTCAGCCTCATGCATTTTGCTCTGTACAGATATCAGCAAGGTGGCCTCGTGGCTTCTTCAGTCAAGCATCTCCCAGTCAATCCTCCTTTTATTTTGGGTGCCTCTTCCTTTTCAAGTGGGGAACGTTTATGACAATAAACATCATCGTTAACATGAGGGGGAACATATCCCATAATCAGGAACCTTCTGTTTAGAGAGAAGTGTTTATTATACACAACTTGTTAGGGAGTGTCAATCAACCAGGCTCCCTTTGTTACTCCATAATGCATCATTAATGATGGCTGCTGCTGTGCATTTAATTTCATTGCACACAAGGGCCTTGTCTCTGTCTCCTCATCCCCTTCCCCCTCTTTATAATCACCAGCACAGAAGAAATTAATAAATCAGTCCAGGATAGGAGAGCTATAGAGTTGTAGTTATAGGCTATCTTTGATGTTCTTGCTCGCTGAGTTGTACCTTACTCGTGGATAAATCTTTTGGACCTCAGTGGACCTATTTAGAGATTACTACTTGCTCTGCATCTTGAGAAAGGGGATTGGTGTCTGCCCACACATATACATGAGCATGGATAACTGGCCGTGGAAAGAGAGACCGGTGGTATCTCATGACAGTGATCTGTTGAGTCCTGGGGATGGATATGTCACATCCTTTTCAACTCTTCATTTCTGCCCCACCCCTCTGGATCTTTGAGCCCTCAGAACATGCTGATGCTTTGCTGACTGACATCTTGCTCATTCAGCCCAACTCAATTAACTTTAAAAAAGAATATTAACTGCTCCAGGGCTTGTGAAAGGTGGATGGGAGAAACAACCTTACTGGAGGCTATATATCACTAAGAAAGTCAGTGCCTACCCTGGAATTTTTTAGGAAACTATGAAGACTTAAAAAAAAAACCAAACTGGAAAATCCCCACTTAACAGTAATAAGAAAAAATGCTAGTTGTAGTGTATTTTGTTTGTTAAATAAATCTAACGATGTGGTTTGGGACCCGCCTGTTGGAAGCCCTGAAGCTGGTTTTCTCCTACTGTCAAAGTTTGCAGCCTTCATCTGCAGCTGAAATTCAGCATGCCAGTAATGGTAAGGATGATTCTGCCTTCTGGCTGGAGTCTGCTAATTGGTTTTGGTTGATCTCCCTGTCTCATTTCTTTCTGTTTGAGTATCTCTAGGGCTTTTTTTTTAGCAAAGGGGGGCAAGTTCTGGTGTGAACTGTGGATACCAAACTCTCTGGTTTTGTTGTGCTTTCCCAGATTAGAAATTACTTGGATTGTCTGGGTCCTTTCCCACTCTGTGGAAAATCCAGTCCTGTTTTGGACACCTGCTTGGTGTCCATCTTGGCACCAAATCTTTCCTAAGTCCTTATGTGGTGCTGCTGCTCATATATGTCACTTAGGTGCACAAGACACTGGGATTTTTTTGCGTGGAAACAGTGGTTTGTGTGGTCATTTGTCATTAAAGCAAGGGTGAGGAACCCTCACAAATACTTCAGTCCATTCTCCTGGTTTTTTCCAAAGGAGCTCCACTCCTCATCCTGACACCTGTTCCACAGAAAGACCCCGTCAGTCCTGAGGACACTGCAGAGCAATTGGAGGAGAAGGAAATTCAGTCAACTTTAGATGGACTTCTCTAACTCTCTGTCCCCACATCCTTGGCTCCAGGCCATAGTCTTTTGGGATTTCCCTCTGGCAAACAGCTTTGGCAGAGTGCTCCCGGCTGGGTTCCAGCTTGTTTGCCTTTGTCCTGTGTGTGTTGGGGCGGCCAGGCCTGGCTGTGGTTTCCGGGGCTGTCGGACGGAATCCCGCTCCTGTCCGTCTGCATGGGCACCACCCTCCCTTGTGCACACACGTGTCCTCTGCTGCTTACCAAGAAGGAAGAGTTTGCCTCTGCTGCTCTTGGCCAACAGTTTGGCCTCTCAGTCCAGAGCATCCTGCTCTGGAAGGCAAAGGCCATGGGTGAAGCTATTTAAACACCTGATAAGCAGAGCTGTAGCAAAAACCTTTGATCACTTTCCATCTGAGTGGGGTAACTCACAAGACTGCATTGCCCTGATTTTCCATGGTAAAGGAAAAATAGTGAGAGTTGATGTTTCTTTTCTGGAACGGAACACTTGAAGTTTTTGAAATGTTTTGTGTATTTTCTATTTGCTGTTCCTGTACCTGAAATATTTTTAGATTTTTCCTCTTGTGAATAATTTCAGAGGTTTTATGTCCTTTGTTTCAACTCCAAAGGAAGTCAAATTTCAGAATGTTTTAATCTTGGCCATAGTGGATTTCTGTCTTCTGTACTGCCCTGTGGATTTATTTGATATTGAAAAACCACAGAATTCAGCACAGCATTTTACCTTTTTTTTCCATTTTTTTTTTCTAAGACCCACTGTTTCACTGGAGACATATTTCTGGAGTTGCTGTTTCCTCTCTAAGGTTACTTTCTCCCTCCACGCAGCATTAATTCTAAGGGACCAAATGGTCTTTTGGTGCTGGGCTGTGAACCTGTTTTCCCAGGGTAAAAACATACCACTTAGGTTAAGGGAGTCACCATGCATTCACCATGGTGCTGAGGGCATAGAGGGCCTCTCGGTGTGATAATTTTTAGAGTGTATACAAATCGACAGAGATCCTAAATGCACATTATTGAGAATAAAGTGTAAAAATGTAGTGACCAGTCTCCTGGGGGAAAAAAAATAGGAGAAAAGAAATTCGGGGCTTAACATTTTATTGTAATCTTTAGTTTGACCCAGTAGGCTGAATCCAGATTTCAAAAACTGTATATAGTGAAAAGAATTTACCTACTAATACTTTTGGCTCTTTTAGTGGAAGGTTCTTCAGAGAAGATTTTGCCATGTGATAAACTGGTGCTGAATTCCATCTCTAGACAAACTGCACAAGAAGCTTAACTGTCTAGGTCTTTGTTACGGTAGGAGACGGAGCAAAAACATGGTATGGAATGAAACTCTCAACTTCATATTCTGAGTTCTTTGCTAAATTTTGTTCCTTTACATCCAGTGCATTTTCAGGCTTGATTTATCTTGAAGATGGAACTATAACCCTTGGTACTTCTCCCCTCATTCATGGCCAGCGTAGAGCAAAGAATTAATTATGGAGTCTTAAATCACTGCGTGAAGCCATAACAGCAGATCATCATTGCCCTTAAATGTCTCTGGCACAAGCTCACTATCTCTGATTTTCACGTCTCACCAGTTGCTATTTTTACATGTTTTGTACGGAAGAGGCTGCACCAAATAAAGCTCTGTGTTGTAGTAAGTGATTGAAGACCTTAAAATGGCTCCCACTCTGTTATGTGCCTTATAACCTGAATTCCCAGCTCAGCTTTTTCCCCATGCCAGGAAATATCTCCTACCTTTGAAACTCCTCTCCAGAGATGTAAGATTAGCTTTATGCTGTCAGGAGCTGTCATTTCAGGCAATTAGAAATAGATCAGCTGACACCTGGTAGTTTTGAAAATGCCTTTCTTTCCTGCAACTGCTTCATTTCTGACTGGTTTTGAAGATTACGTGCAGGGTAACTCTTCCCTATTACCCTCATGCACTCTTTGTTCCTGGCTGCTGTTCTCTGGCTGCCTTTTCACTGTTGGTGAAGTTATTGGTAGCTCGTAATGCCACTGTGAGGGAGCTTTATTTGTAATGTAAGAGGGGTGGAAGTGGCAGATTTCTCCCTCTTAGCTAACCCAGTGTCTGAAGAAGGAAACAGAGAAAATAGGAATTGTTATTGCTGAAGGCAGAGGCAAATAAAAAAGGAGCTTTTATTGCCCTAGAGATCTGTCCTCTACCAGGGCTGGGAGGAAACATGCAGTGGGAGTTAGAAAACTGCATCCATAGGGTGAAACTCTTTGCGTGCCCTTCGGCTACGTCTTTCATTAGGCGCCTGCCAGCCCTCTGCTCGGCACCATCCCAACCCACCTGTCTGGTCTTGTGCTCTCCCTGTACAGCTGCTTCTGCTTTCATTTGTTTCTAGGTTAAATATTGCCACCTGAAATATGTAGTTCCCAGAGGAGACACAGTCAATGTCAGTGAAAGGCTAGGATCTGTTTCTTTGCATTTTGGCTTGAATTTGGACTATAAAATCAGTGTAAGAGAGTGAGGGGGAGGTGGAGCCATGACACTAGGAGGAGCACAGCTTTCTTTGGTGACCTTGTCTTGCCTCCAGAGAATCCTGTATGTATGTGAAATTATGAACTTTGGGACTTGGTTATGCTGCCAACTTCATTTTGATTTTCTCTCTCTCTCTGTGGCTGTATTTTAACTAAGGCAGAGCCAGCAGGCAGTTAACCCTAGTGCTCCACAGTGGAGATGTGCTACCCTAGATAATAACACAGTTTGCTAGAAACTGTTGTTTGAAAGTGGTCTCCTTGACAACTAAGTTTCTTGGCAGGAATCTGTTATCTCTGGGTAGAAGCTAAAGGGAGAGCCTGAAAGGTAACCAAATGCCAGGCGCTGGCCTGTCTGCTATGTCAGACATCTTCCATAGCAGAGGCAGAGGAGGGTCTGCCCACATCCAGAAATAGCGAGGGAGTGAGGCTCTTGGCTCCCTGTGTGCACACCGATGGGGGAAAGGAAAAATGAGTGGTCTCAAGGAGCATGGCGTTCAAAACTTCGTTTTGTCTCTATCTGTGAGCCCCTGAGGAGCCCTTTGGGAGGTGTCTGGTGGGTGGAAGGCTCTGGGGCTGAGCAGCTGTGCCCCTGGTGCATCAGATGGGTGCTGGAAAAGGCTAGGACTTGGACAGATGGAGTAATGGAGATTGGAGGCGGGGGAGCCTGGCCTTGTGCCAAGTTGTGGAGTGAGGTGGGCAGATCACAGAGAGGAGCTGCAGGGGGGGTCAGGGGAGGATAATCCTCAGGCGGTGATGAAGGCTGCAGCTGTTGGTGTTAGAGCGTGGCATTGCAGAGGTTTGCTGCTGCTCGGCTCTGGGTATCAGCAGAGGTCTGGCAGTCCTGAGAGCTGGGTGAAGTGGGGTGCTGATAGGCTTGTCCCCTTCCTTTGGTCAGTGTTCCAGGGGATATTCTGGGACATCAGCTGAAGGTGGAGGAGCCTGGAGATGTGCAGAGCCCTGGACAGAGCCTTGCTTGGCCTGGTGTGGGGTTGTGAGAGCTATGACAGTAGCTGGAAGGGAAGGCAGGAGCTGGCTTTTGGATATGCTGGTGTGTGTTGCCTTAGAAGAACTGCTGAACTCAAGTTGCTTTTCTGTCCTCCTTTGCTCCAAGTCACAAGACTGCCCTGTGTGAATGCTACTTCCAGATGCCCCAGTGGGGCAAGCACTGTGCTCTGGTGGGAATAATTAACTCACGCTGAGCAGGGAAGCAAGTGAGGAGTCCAGCAGTAAAGCTGGTGAGCAAGTGAGGGCTCTCTAAGCTCCTGGAAGCCTCTTGCTACTGTCCCTGGCAGAGGTACCCAAATTGTGCTGCACTGCAGGACGTGGCAGGAAGTGGTCCCTGGAACAGAGCTTTTCTTCCCTGCTCACTGTGGTGTTTCTAACACCTCCAGTGTAAGTGTACATTGCTGCTGTTTTGCTTTGAATCTGGAGGGAGTTTGCCTGTGTGGAAGAACTGTGAAGGGATATTAGAAATCCAGCAGAGTTTGTGATGTGAAAGTGGGCACTTAGAAGATCAGAGCAGTAGGTGCTGGAAAAGATGCACTGCACTCCTGCGCTCCAGAGGAGGAAGCTCTCTGTCCAGGGAAGAATATACCCTGCCCCTGCCATCCCTAGGGCTGCAGGCAGATTCCTTTTTGGAGTGTTTTCCCAGGACATCACTGTCCCAGGGAACAATATATGGGATCCCTCTGTCCCTTTCCTCAGTGCCATCTCTCCATCTCCCTATATGAGACCCAGTGGGTTTTACTTCACCATTTTTTTACTCAATAAATTTGTAGTGAGAGCTGATGCCAGCCATCCAAAGGAAAGCTTAGAGGGAATAGCAGTGAGCTGGTTTGCTAAACTTGAGGCATTCAGAAGCTGAGTTGGACTCTAAAATTAAAAGCTCTTGGTGTATTTTTATTTCTGTTCTGTTTTCTTGTGCTTTTAAGTGAGACTCATCTCCTTCAGGGTATTTTTGGTTATTTGCAGCTGTGATGGATAGGAATTGCTCATTTCTTTACATAAATTTAAGCTGAGACTTTTGCCCTGCCCTAGGATTCCAGAAACTTGGATCTTCAGAAAAAGACAGAAGACAAGAATTGGCAATAAGGGCAAATAATAAATATTGAACATTTGTCAAGCACCTCTAGCACGTCTTTGCTGAGTGCTTGAATTCAATACAAATACTTGTCTATGGCTCAGGATTTGAGGACTTTGGGAGGAACAGCTCTGTAGGTGTTTGTTAGGTTGGTACACGGAGGTGATGGATGAGAATGGATCTTCTTGTGTGTCCTCGCCAAAAATGGTTTGTAACAAAACATAACAGTTATTTCTGTCCAGCTGCCAGGGACTGCTGAGAGCTACTGTCTCAAAAGTGCAGACAGATCTCTGTTTTCCTCTCTCTGTTCAGTGGGAAGTTTGAGACGGGGCTCTGGCAGCAATTCTGTGCGAGAGCTGTTGAAGCCCAGCCCCAGCCCCGCTTGTTCTCATGCTGCAACTTCGGATGCGCTGGAGCAGGCACATCAAATAGTTACAAAGGGTGTGATTAAACCCTGGGAAAGAGCAAGCAGGCAGCTTGTTTTATGTTTCCTCCCCTGTGTTTGTATGAGTCACGGAGCTGGCGGCCATCCTGCTTTCACCTCACAGAGGGCAGAAGTAAGTGTGTAAGAGCCCCACACTAATTTGCTGAAAATAGCCGAAAGCCAGGCTCTTAAGATACCCAAAAGAGATTGCAGCTCCTCAATTTATTGATTCTTTTTCTCTCTGCTTCAAGTTAACAGCTTTTAAAAGACATAAAATGGGAAGATGCTGGCAGCAGTGTGGTTGTCTGTCCCAGCCCTTGCCTCAATGGTGTTTGTGTGTGACCTTGGAGGGCAGACAGTGGGATGGTGTGTGGAGACACACATTTGAAGCAACAGAGAAGAGGTAAAAAATGTCTTCCTCTGTTACCCTGAAGGCTGCTGGCATGTCATGCCACTGCCACAGCAGAAGAGAGGTTGGCTCCTACCAATCACACACCAACTCTCCCCTGAGCAGTGAGGGGCCAAGGGGGTTTACACCTGAGCTGTGTTTGTGCAAGTCTCCAGTGGTTGGGCTTGGCCCTGCCATTCTCCAGTGCAGGGGGCAAAATACCAGCTGAGAGCCTTGCAATGGTGCCAACTCATAATCGCATTTTTTGTTTCTCTTTTTGATCAAGTATGATGTTAAATTTTATGCCGTCATTCAAGCTCCAGCTTCTGGAGCCAGTAGATGATGCTGTGAGAATTCCAGCTTTGTTTCTGAGCAGGGGAAGGAAGTCAGAAAGGCAGTCTGGCAGCTTGTAGCTTGGGGACCAGCAATGGACCTTGTGTTCCTTCCATGTTTCCATGGGCTAAGTCCGTGTTCCAGGTTTTGAACACAAGGGTTGGCAGAGCAGCCTCTGATCCTAGTTGATGTGTTCGGAAAAGCAGGAAAAGTGCTTCAGCTTGCAAGGGATACAAGGCTTGCGTGATGATCACAAATTCAGCTCAGCTTAGTTGGGCAGGAGGGGAAATAGGTGAGAGAGGCTGCTCTCACTTCAGCCACTGGTGTGGGGAATGCAGCTGTGGTTTGGGGCTCACTGAGCCAGGGCTGTTTGTGTGCTGAGCATCTCAAGCAGGCAGGAGAGTCAGACACCTCCCAGCATTCGTCCTTCGTGCAATCAAGCGATTGCTCTTTAGCAGTGCAGGCTCCCCTGAAGCCCAATTCTTGCATTTCCTCCCTCCTTTAAGCAGTCTTTGCTTCACTTGTTTCCACATTTGTTTCTTCTGTTACACAAACTCTCAAGCCTCTGAGCTGAAATACTCTGGGCTTTCAAAAGCATGACTCTGAATTGCAGAATCTCTGGCCCCTCTCTGCTCCATGCCCAGCTCATCTACCCTTGGCAGAGTGAGTAACAAAGTCAAGGAGCTCTAGTGAGTGTTGCTGTTCAATGCTTAAAACCTGTGTATGTCTTCTGAACTGTCACAATTTTGCTTTAAACCCAGACTGCATCCCGTTGGATTCAACAAGTATTCCTCATGGAATCTGCAAGTTTTATGGCCCTATGTGGGCTCTGTTTGCCACTTCATTCACTTTTTCTGCTTCCTCTGCTATTTTCCTCTGCTATGTTTTTTTTGTTGTCCCTGCTACCCTGACTTTCCCAAAGGAGAGAATTTCCTCCCATGGTCTTTAAACTGGACCTCCACCCAGCCCCCTTGCAACAAATGACCTGTCCCCCACACTGACTGCTGGGGCTGGGCCCTTTCCTTTTAACTGGAGTGGAATGGGAAAATGGGTATGAAGATTTAGAGTTATCCACCCACCTCCCTTTTTCCAGACTCCTGACTGAATATGGGGTTGGGGGCAGGGGAGAAGAACATGACAGGACATCCTGCATCACTGTCCTGCCCAGCGATTATGTTCCAAAATTTGGAAATCCATTCTGAAGCCTGAAATGGGCTTGAGGGTGGGTTGCTTCTGGATATGCATGCCTGGAGCCAGCAAGAGAGGTACCCCAGCATTGCCTCCTATGACAGTGTCTGAGCAGTGTTCAAAGGCTGGGGAGTGTTCTGGGGTAAAAAATACGTGTTTGTGTCCTCCATTCAGGTTTTTGCTGGCCTACAGCTACAGTGTGACAATAGCTATTTAAATGCAGCTTCTGAAGTGTCTGTAGGGGGCACCCTGTCCCCCTGAGAGCTGATGCTGTTGCTGGGCACGGTGCTGTAGTTCACACAGTGGCAGCATTACCAACACAGTGCTTGTGATGGTAGTTTCCTATTTCTGTAAACTCAAAGGATGCTTGGGTTTGTTCCTTTGATGCTCCCTCATCCCAGATATGTTCTGTGTCGCCAGATGTTCGCAGGTATCTGTTTGAGCACACACATCTAAGGCTGCATTAAGCACACCCACTTCCCAGTCTGGATTTGTTCCTTCACTAGCCCATAACTCAGCTGACACATGGACAGTTTGATGGATCTTGGTCCTACAGGTGGAGTCATGCTGTAACCTAACTGTATTACAGATAATGCTGTCACTTCTGCAGCACATCACTCACAGAGGAGGGTCTGTATTTTAAATCTCTGAGAAGTCACACTGACAAAATAGGAATATAATTCCCTTGACTAAGAAGCTGGTTTTAGCTTCTTTTGTCTCTGCTATTTAGGTGCATTTGAAATTTATTTAGTTCAGAAATTTTATACACTGGATTAAAACAGGCAAACAGGACTTTACAAGAATACTGTTTTTGTTGGATTTTTTCTTAAAGCTTTCTGCTCCTCCTCCATTTCCAGATAGACTCTCTATTTATTGCCCTGAAACAGTTCCAAAATCCCAGCCCTGCTCTTCAAATACACATGGATGTTTGTGCATCCCTAGATGATCCCCTTTGCATTTAATTTTGAATGCTCCTAGATTACTTTTATTGTATTCACTCTGTTCTGAGGAGGGAAATAAATAAGGGAAACTGATTAGTTAGATGTTGATTTCACCTTTAATCTGACTCTCTGGAGGGCTCTGTCCTTAAACTGAAGTACTTGCTTCCACTGAACACAAGAACTGCTCCTGTGCAGTTCTGTGCTTGCTGAGAGCTTACTTGGTTTTCGATGAAGAAATAGAAAATCTAATTTTTGAACTAAATTTACCTACAATGATTCATTCTCTTTTCATAACTTATCAAAACGCATTAGCAATAAATTCTTGACAGTGCTTCTATAAACAGCAGTTGTTCTCCTTTGAAGCCGTGGTGCTCACTGCCTGCTCAGTTGTGCTGCTGTGCAAAGTGGCATAAATACTCAAAGAGAAACGACACAAAAGGAGCTGTGTACAGATGGCTTAGACAAAGTGCTGGCCTTTCCCTTCAGTCATCACAAGCTGCAAATCTGGCATTAAATAGGATTTGTAGACAGGTTTGGTGTCTATCTTCTGGCTTAGCCCCTCTTAAAGTTGCACCTCGCTCCCACCCCGTATATTGTTTGCTACCAGAGGACTCCTGGCGCACACCCGGCTAAAATGATGGAGCGAATGCGGTTTGCTAGCCTGGCGCTGGTGTCAGAGCTCTAATTGTGTCAGAGCTGGCTTGCTCTCCACTGTAAGCCCTGTCAGGTGGTGGGGAGGGATGTTGGTGTCTCGGTGCCTTGTCCCGGTGCGGCGGGAGAGCATTCCCGGTGTGTACCGCCCGGGTGCGGCTCTCGCTCCGCTGCCGAGCCCTGCGGCCGCGCACGCCGGTGCGCTCCTGCCATCTGCTGCCGGGAGAGAGTACCGCACGCACCGCTGCTGCTGGAGGTGGCACAGCTTCCCCGGCACCTTTTACACGGAAGGACAATGAACATACCCACAGCACGGCGCAATGTTTCCTGCCTTCTCGTTAAGGCGGCTGGGTAACTGGCAGTAAAGTTTGAAGTAAGATTTAAAGCTCAATGTGGTGATCTAAAGAACCAGCAGCAAAGTAGAATGTCCTCAGCTTGGGAAAGCAAAGAGATGTCTTAGTAGCATCGTGATTTCATAAGCCATCTCTCTGGGAAGGGGTAAAGTGCTGCTTCTTCCTCAACCACAAAGTTCATTGGAATATTTCCTTAATTTCTTAGTACTTAATTTCTGAGTACTCAGAATATAATTTGGGGCAGGGTGTTGTGTTTTAACAACAAATTCTATTTTGCAGGGTCCTCCTAGTGGTATCCCTATCTATAGGCAGAGGATGCCAGTGACTGTTTGGGAACTGACACACTTTTGCCCTCCTCTGGGCTATGCCTGTGGATACGAGCTGCCTGATACCTGAGCTTAACTAGGAAGTGCCCTAAACCCCATCAAGTGGGGAAGGAAATTTGAAAGGTCTTTTTACACTCCTCCCTGTGGGTTGTACTGAGCCAAGGAGAGCAGAGCAGCAGATCTGGGCCCAGCCTGTCATCCAAGGCAGGTCCACCTGGGCACAAGTAGAACAATATCAGCCAGAGCAGCAGTGCAGCCCAGTGGACGATCTGTGCTTCGGTGCTGATTGGCTTCAGCTACAAACCAGTATTTTTCTGTCTCTGTCTCTGCCAGCCCCTTCCTAAAGTGTAGCCAGGAACAAACAAGTAGGACTGTGCTCAGATATCTGCTGGCTATGAGCTGTACATCAGCTTTGTCTGACTTCAGGGACAAGCATCCTTGTTACAGGACCAGCTCACACCCTCATATTCCCACTTCTACCGCATGCAATTAATTCCGAAGGCTTTGTGTTAGCAAATTTAGGAGGTCTGTAATCTTCTTTCTTTGTCTGTTAATCACAGTGTGGGGACCAGCTGTCAGTGGAAAACCAGCAAGCACTGTGTTATTCGTTACTTTCTGTGTAACAAGACTGTATTCAAACAATATCCATCTCTGTTGTGCTGGAAAGTGTTTTCATGCAAGGGATAGCAAGCTTTGCAGGAGCTGAATATCCACAGGGAAATTTTGCAAAGTATTTTCACAGCAACATCTATAAAATACAGGTGAGATTTCTAATTACTGAATCCATTTGAAGGATATGTGTTCTCCATGTACCTGCCTCTTCTAAGCATAATTTCTTTGTCATCATTTGTGAACAAAGCTTCTTAGCATTTTTCATGATTGTACAGATATATTAGCAAATTTATAGGATTAAAAATCCAGATTATGCACTGTATAAAACAATAAAGAAGGTAGTTTAATTTTTGAAAGAAATTTCAAATGCAGGTAGGAAAATTCTACCAGTATACTGTGGTTTTCCTTAAGGCGTATTACTGGAGTGATATGAGGTTCTCTGTTAAATAGAGTGTAAACAAAGCATTTCTCGTTCTCACATTTTCAGGGGAAAGCTAAGTCAGCTAACTGAATTTTCTATTCTATTGAATTTTATTTTTGTTGGATTTTGAGCAGTAGTTGCCTTTCTTCTGTCCTCCTTGCAAAAATGGCTGGAGAAAATGAAACTGGGAATACATCGTTATGATTTCATGGTCTGTGTGTGTTTGGGCTGGGGACACTGCTTCCTAAAACATTGGGGGATCGGTGAATGGGATTCTGCTCACCTGAGCTTTCAGAGTCAGCAAGGTGAAGCACCCCTGATAGGACATGAGATTTGAAGAATGAGCTTTGATTGTCATCAGCTTTCCATTGCAAGAAGATTTTGAGATCTGACTTTGTGAGGTCTTTTGCATGAGTTTTGGACAGTTTCTGGACCCAAATCTTGCTTATGCCATTTTCCACTAGATTTTTAGATGAGGCATTTCTTTGGGAAAGGTGGGGACAGCTTCCTGGAACATACTTTGCAAATTTTATATTTGATCAGCAACAAATTTGCTTTCTCCTCCCTCCTTCACCTTGCAATGTAGCTTTCATCCTGATGAGCCGAGAGATCACCGGGCCTTTCTTTAAATAAATGTGTGTGTGAGGCTTTATTTCATTCCAGGTAAGCACAAAAAGGCTTTGCAACAGATGTGGTTGTTCTCTTGGAATTTCTCCTGAGTGAGCAGAGTGGGTAAAGTGGGATGGGAGTTCTGTGCAAAGGGCATTTCAAGTCCTGTTCCTGGTAACAGAGAACTGCTCCAAAAAGACAGCCCTCATCTCACAAATGCTTCCAGGGCATCGGCCAGTGAGCACTGCCAGCTCCACCAGCTCCTCCTTTCCACCAGCCAATCCACACCTTACACTGGAAGGAGGGAAGTTGCAATACCTGAATCTTTCAGGGCCACCTGGCAATGGGATTTCTTACTGTTGCTTTCTTAAGGTGACTGCATTTCACCTTTGCTGTCCTGTGCCAAAGTGACAGTGGCATTTTACTGCGTACCTTCACACAAGGGGGTGTAGGTTCTACCCTGCTGTAGCAATGCTTGCTCTTTCGGTTCTCTTTTACTGTAATTACTCAGTTCCTTGCTTCCTGGCCTCTGCCTGTGCTGCAGGGATGAGAGATCCTTGACAGCTGCTGGGGCTGTGGGCTTGGTGCTTGATGGAGATTGAATCCACACAGTGCTTCCTGCTGTGCTCTTTGACAGATGACAGTGCTCAGCTGCAAAAAAATGGCTGTAAAATCTGAGTTTTTGGTTAGAAACTTCTGCTGGCTTTTGTGTGCTGTCAAATAGGACCTCTGCAAGATGAAGCTGGGGCAGGATGGTTGGAGCAATGGGACATGGACAGGCAAGTTTGGAGGGCTTAGGTTTTCCTCTGCCTGTCTCCCATGGAAAGCAAGGAGAAACACTCTTGAAATTTCCACTCACCTCAGGAGAGCTGCTCTGTTTTCTGCTAACAACAATTTTGGCCTTTATCAACTTCTCCTGGTGATATGGATGAAGAAGAATTTTGCATGAGTGTCAAAGCCGACCAGCAGTTTTCATATAGCCGATGCTGTACATATGTACATTTTAGCAAAAGCGTCTCCTATAGGTGACTTGATCCAGCTGCTTGTGACTTTGGCCGTGTTCTCAGTGGTGGGTGGGAAGTTGGTTAGTACTGCAGGAAAGCTTGCTCTTAGCTTCATGATCTCAGACACAGCTGTATTGTTTAAGCCTTTTTTATTTCAGCACTCTCTGACAAGGATCTGCTTTCCCTGCCTCATCTTGCTAGTCCAATCCGTGCTCATGGGCAAGAGAGAAATTGTGCTGTGCTTCTGGCATTGGTTGTCTCAGCTGTATTTGGCCTATCTGTCTTGGCTTCTCCCAGTGTTTGGATACAGGATTTGTCAAAGGGGCCAGATTAGGTCTGTATGGATGGAGTCCAGTGAATTCTAAGGGCTGGAGAGAAGATTCAGTTCATGTAATTTTCTCCACTAAATGCCTCAGAAAAGCTTCTGAAGACACCTGCTTTCCTTCTGTACTCGGAGAACTCAGGATTTCCAGCCCTCTTTTGGTGCTTGGCTAGTTTCCTGGAATCATCCTTCATTCCCTGTTTTTCTGACCTGTCCCATTGTATAAACCAAAATAGATTTAGTTATTGGTAGAGGAAGAGAATAAAAGCAATTGAAAGGGATGCCATTCTGATCATGTCATTGACCCCAGGAGCCAAATTTGGTGGATTTTAAGGGAAAATCAAGGACATGAATTACAGCTGTGGTTATTCATCAACTCCCTGATGGGTATTAGTCACCATGTGTACTCCACATATAAGTTTAGCTTTTTTGGATGATTTAGTGAAGAATTGTTGAGTCAAGGACATATCTCCTGCTGCTCTGCAGCAAGGTAGAGCTGTTATTACAGACCAGGCAGGCCCTGAGGATGGGCAGTGTTAGCTCTGGCCCAGTTCATAAGGAATAGTGCTGTGATTTGCTCTTGGCTGTGACTTACCTTTGTAGAAAACAACTACTAAAGGGACAAAAAGCAAGCTGATAATTTAGCAGCTGGGGAGGGAATTTCTGGTGTGTTGGATAACTGTAAGCAGGAGGCTTGATAGGACAGCTCAAAGTGTATTTACAGTGGAGGCTTTTATGTTATTTAGAAGATGTGAGGGTGTGGTGACATTCCTCTGTGCACAGCCCACTGGCACCAGAACATGAAGTGGCGTAGCAATTTAGCCCTTTCAGGATGGGCAAAAGATACCAGACAGTAACTGAGGACACAAAACCATCCCAGAGGAGCCCAAAGTGCTTTTACAACCTTGGAGCCAAGTTCTGCCTGATATGTACTCGTGCCCCTGTGGGTGACTGGAGTGAGAAGAGAATGTGTTCCCAGGTCTGGAAGGGAATGGCTTTGCTCATCAGTGGAGAGCTGCCACGTGTTTTCTGTGAGAGGCACCTGGTGCTGACTTGTCAGATTGGGATGAGAGCATGAGGGTGGGGACTTTGTTCTCCTGTGCAGTCTCCAAAACCTTACCCTGTCCTACTTCCACAGTTCTTTTCCAGTGTCAGCAACACCTCTTGTAAAGTGATGGGATTGGTGTTGGCTTTTGCAAGGGGAACATCCTGAAGGTGAAATTGAGTTTTGGGGAGGACTCCATTACATTGGGCAAACCTGCAGTGGAGTGAGGCTCATTTAGCAAGCGAGGCTGCTGAGGTATTTCCCAGAGGACTGTGAAGGCATTCAGCCAGAAGTCACCTTTCCATGTGTCGTGCAGTGTTGACCATCTAATTTCACTTAAGAGTGCAGCAATACCAGGGCCCACACAATTGCAGATCAGGACGGTTGGCTTAACAAAGTTTAAATAAGTTGACCTTTTCAACATGGAAAAAAGATGACTGATGGAGCTGTGTAAGATCTTCAGTGATCTGTGGAAGGTGCCATGGTTAGGTGAATTTCTCTATTTCCTAGCAAGCCAGCAAAAGGAAATTCTTTTGACACATGTGCTTTGTGAAACACAGTGCTACAAGGCACTGACTATAACAAAAATGTAACTGATTTACAAAGCAGTGAGAGACATTCCAAGCAGATAAGTCTGTCAGTGCTATTAAAGACAAAGCTGCAAATGCTGCCTCTGGTTTGGGATATAGCAAAGCCAGAGAATGCTTGAAGATTGCAGAGGGAAAGTTATTATGCTGTACTTTCCTCGCTCTTAATGCTCTTCCCCTGAAAGCACTCAGCAGCAGTTGCCCGAGCCAGGATGCTACAGTAGATGGACATGTTATGTACCACACTGAGGTTGTTGTGCTCTTGTAAAGATCTCTCTAACAGCAAAGGGACTAGGAAAAACAAGGGCAGAACTCTCTCTCCTGCAAGCTGCATGTTTGCACACAAGATGCTCAACCTGGTTCGTGCCCACTGCTGTTACCTTGTAAGCAGATCCAAGAGAGGAATCCTGGTGAGTCTCCCCCAGTGTAACATCTTGCTGAATACTTAGCAGTGCACTGTAGGGGTGTGAGCAGAAATGGCCCATCTAGACCCTGTGTAGCCCTTGCCAAATGTGCACTCTCAGTCCCAGAGGGTGGAACTGTTAAAACAATCTGTCCCCTGGCATATTTTCTCTCTGGGATTTCTGTTCCAGGATAGATGGCATCTTGTGCCATTTCCAAAGGGAATTTCATGTCTTAGGCACATTTGAAAAGATGGACACCGTATGGACACAGTGTACAGTGTTAACTGGGTTGTAGCACCAAGTTGTTCTTATAACTATCCTCTCTGTCCCCTCTTCTTTCTGTTCTGCCTGTCAGCTGCTCTCAGACCTCATCACCCACATTTTTCAGACCCTAGAGTACCTCTTTGACTTGCACTTCATATTCCATGTAGGCTTTCAGCTTTCATCATTCCTGTCTTAGTTTGGCTAATATGACTCTGGAGATAAAACTCTTGGATAAGCAGATCTGCAGGCTGGAAACCCAGCATCTGTTTGGAACTGACTCTCAAACTCTTCCTGCCCAGAGCAGAGGTGCAGGGGCTCCCTCTGAAAATGCTGGTTCCAGCTCTGGAAATAATCTGGTCCTGCTGTTGTGGTCTCTGAGACCTGACTGGTTTAGCCAAGCAGGTCACTACAGGAACACTGCTGCTGGTTTTGGTGCCAGAGTGGATGTAGGTGTTTGTGACAGCACCACTCTTCACTGTACAGGCTCACCCTTTGAATCTGGGCTCTTTCTTTCTTTTCTTTTTTTTTTTTTCTGCATGCAGCATGAAACACCCCTTTCCATTGCCAAACAGGATTTCAGCGAGGTGGGTGGCTTCCACCAGGACACATGAAAACTAGAAAAAAACTGGGACACTACTTTTAAGATTGTTTTTAAAGAAGACTTTGGAGAAAGAAGCTGATTTCTTTTACGAGGGGGTGCTGTCTCCCTGCAGTGTGTTCTGTCACCATGTCACAAGATTTCTAAAAGGAGCAGAATCAGTAGGACACTGGTGTATCAGTCTGCAAGGAGCAGCTTCCTTCGCTCTCATCCCATATTTGACTAAACTGGTATCACATGGTTCAGTCTCCCCACTCTTCTCCCACCCGCTGCCTGCTTCTGCCAACAGTCCTCTCAAAATGTGCTTTGTAACTAAAGACTCCCCTAAAGAGCTGACTCTTCCAGTTCTCCTGCGTAACAAAAACTTGTGCTGCTCATAAATAGATTTGCAATTACCAAGGGAAACAGAAGAATCTGTGCAGTCCAGATGCATCAGAGCGGCCTCCCATCCTGTCTTAAAGAAACCTCTGAAATTCAACATTGCTTGGGCATAGCTGGGGGACCTCTGCAGAAATCTTTCCTTTGAGCAGCATTCCTATACTGCAGGATCTGCTGTTTGCAGAAGAATTGTCAAGGAACCTCAGTCCCTGTCTAGTGTCTTTACAAAAAATGATAAAAGCTCTTTGTATTTTTGACTAGCCTGGGATTTCATGCATTTCTTATATCAATCAAGGGTACGAATTGCCTGGCCAGCATGAGACATCCTGAGCTTACAAATTAGTTGTCTGCTAATAGCATCTAGTGTGTGGTTAGTGCTGTCTGAGCAATTACAGCCACTTTCTGATCATCTGTGAGGTCAGACTTCCTTAGGTCTTGGGACTTACAGGATGGTAATGATTTCATGTAGAGGAAAAAAGGCATTCTCAAGGTTATGCATTAAACAGGATGAAGCTGGGAGGAAAAATCAAGAGTATGACTGGTCCTGACTATGCTGGGTCCTATGGAAGGATTAAGCAGTAGAAAAGAGGGAAGCAGTGGGATGTGTGAGTGATCCTTAGCTTTCCCTATACAACAGATAACATATATAAGGAAGATCCCTTCTATATATCTTCTCCCTAGACTGCCGGGGAACTCGAGGGGGGCATACGCCAGTTAGTGCCTGGGTCTGGCTTGGCTCCCAGAAGAACTCCTGTGAAAGGCTTCTTCTGTGTGCAAGGTTCTGCTGATCCTCCTCTGTGGAACCTTTCTGAGCACCCCATTGCTCCTTTGACCTCTCTCTAGTTCCCATGCAGCAGAAGTCTCCCTGAATTCAGTGACTACCGTGAACATTACCCCGTTCAGTTTGATGAGACCAAGTTAGACTAACAGAACAGCATCTTGTTTTGCCTATGTTTCCTTTTGGTGGCAATGGTTGCACATCTAGGGCATCAGGAAGAAAGGCTTCAAGAAGGAACCCAAAATTAGGAAATATATACATTAGAAATAAGTTTTTATGTAATATTTTTCTTGTGATCAGTTTCTTCAAAGACAAATCTTTGTGTTCCTCCTTATTTACACAAAGCTAGTCATGAAATAGCAGCGGATCCCAGCACACACTGCAATGGTCATGAAGTCAGTTCATCTGAAATTCTGTAATGGATGGAAAGCATCTTTGGGTTGCCTTTTTTTTTTTTTAAGGGGAAGAATACTCTCTGTGTCATCTGCATCAGAGTCACAGTTCATTCAAGGATGTGTCCCAAACGTAGTTGTTACATAAAGTAAAATCTCTTTTCTCTGTTTTTATTCTCTTTGTATTTTAGTGCTTGAAGTAGAAATTAGTCCTTTTTTCCTGACACTGAAGAAACAACAAAGGAATGAAGTTCTGTTGGTAGAACTCACTTGCTCACCTGTGTTACTCTGAATTCATGTTTAGTAAACCAACCAGCAAGCCTGGCCTACAGGTGGTGCTCCTGATTCTCACATTCTTGCCTTTCTCATACTTGCAAGCATACTTACCTGTTAGGATGCCAAATTTAATAGCTCGGGAAGATCTTAAACTAGTTACATGTCTAGGAAAACAGAACTTCTTTAAGGTGCTTTAGAAAGAAGTGGTAACTGTACACCAGTCTCTCACTTAGCTTTGCCAAACAACCTTTTCAGTGTCACACATTTCAGTGTCACACAAGGTACTACTGCAAATTATGTGTTTTGCCTGGTAGCAGCAAGAGGGTTCTTAAGTATCAGTGAACCTACTTTGATGCCATGAGAGCTGGTCCTTCAGCTAAAATAATTTTTTTTTGTGTTTGACCCTACAAATTCTGGTTTGGTCTTTACAGACAACTCCACGGGGCTTCTATAAATTTCATTAGGTTTTCTTTAACCCCTATTGCCTCCTCTTCCCAGGTGGTCCTGGGACTGAGAGGAACAGAGCTCAAATGGCCCAGTGGTGCTATTAAGTACTTGGGTTGAGTACCAGTCTTGGTATTTTTCTTCTTTGTATTTGCACTTACGTGCTTGCTGAACTGGAGTGCCTACTTCTGTTGTACATTCATGGGCTGTAGAAACTTGGGATGAAAGCTTTGTGACAGGGTAGTGTGTGCCACACAGTGTTGGCTGATGGGATTCCTTGAAATCCCTTCACATGTTAAATAGATTTATGAGTAAGGGGGACAGTTTGAAGAGACTGCAAACCCCTAAAGCCTTAGGTAATCCTGAATTTGGCCAGCTCAACTATTTATAGAACACTCTATGCCCATTCTAAATATACTTTCCTCAAGGGGACCTTATCTCAACTCCCTGCTCCACCACTTCAGTTGGATCAGCAATGCTGCTGTGATCTGTTAGCAAAAATTCCTTCTCGTTCTGTGGCAGAGCTGCAGATGTTGCTGGTTCAGGACTTGAAGGGGAAATTCTGTGCCAAGCAGAGCTCAAGGGTTTGAATTTAAACTGCAGCCAGCCAGGTAGAGAGATATTGATGATATATTAGATTATTTCCTGTAACCATTTCCTTACTATTTTTCAATATTTCCCTTCTGCTGGTTGGTCTAGAGTTCTGGAGAGGGAGAATCAAGTGACTCATTGACCGTGTACAGAAGGCAGGGCTTGAGTCCCACTTGCTGTTGGTTGAATGGGGTTAGACTATCAAGTCTATTGCTCCCACTTAAGGACAAAGAATCTCTTCAGGTGAAGGAGAGCAACTCATCCAACAGCAGATTCCATAGTGAAGAATCTCTACCTTTTAGAAAAATCGTGATTTTCAGTCAAAGGCTCTGGGATAGAAGTTTCAGTGCAAAGGGCACACTGCAGAGCATTTTTCATCCTTCAAGTTTTAAAATATTTAGAAAAATGCATCCTTTATTGAATCCTATAGGTTTGAGCATTTTCTTCTGTAGGATAGTTACATTCTGTGCACCTATCTCAGGAACATCTGCAGATCTGTGTCGCAGTTGCTGCAGATCACAGTCCCGAGTGGGAAATTTTGTGTGAGTGTAGAGGCAGGATGGGCCATCAGAACCCTTCATATTGTGAATAGCTGTGCTGCCCCACAGTTAGGGCCAGTGGTACTTTAATCTTTGGGGAAAAAAAAAACTTGCTCCCTGTCCCTATGATGTGATTGATCCAGACTCTACTTCACGGGTTTTGGACTCAACTTGCAACAGAGGTGTAAAGCACTAAGGCTGCTTGCACTGGTTCAAGGAGAGGATTCAGAGGCAGTGTGTCAGTACTGTCTGCAGAAGTCACATCAATTTAGGTACCCATTAGAAAACCCCTTCTGGGTACAGCAAAGGAGTGACTGCTACTTATCTGGCCTCTGGGATAGAGAAGACTGTGCAAGACTTTGCCGTTCCACAGATCAGGGTAACATAGCTCACCGTGTATCTAAGCCTCAGAAAATGTTTTTGAGGTTGACAGAAGCTTTTCTTAGTTATTACCCTTTGATGATGAACAGGGCAGCGTGTGGCAAGATTGCCGAATGGGATTAACTCAGGATTTAGCAGGAAGAGTTTCTTAGCACTCCTTTAGAGCTATTTCCTTCTATTGCAGCCCCTGGAGCTGCATGAAATGGAAGAGGTTATGTCCTTGCCTGGCTGGCAGGAAAATCATCCCAGCTCAGGGCAGCAAAATGGACTGGGTCCAGTGCTCTTGGAAGGAATGAAACAGGTAAAGTGTATTTAACAAGGAATTTCACATGGCAGGGTTTCAGTTACACTGAATATTGCCCCAACATGCATTCTGCTTCACACAGAGGCCTCTTCCTATAGTCTCCTTGGCTTTTCCAAGGAATCAGTGTCCACAGAGCTTTAGATTTTGCTCTGGTCATGGCTTACCTATATGCATACAGATAGCATTTCCTTGTTGCTGTCCTAGCATGCAGGAAAGGACAGGTGAGTCTCTCTGAAAGCACTGCAGTGCTACTCTGCCTAGTGCAGCCCTCAGTGCCTTGAGGTGCTGCTGCTCTCTGCTAGGGTGACCCACTCAGTACAGACAGTGTCTGTGATCCTACAGGGATGCATTACCTCAGGAAAGGCTCTGCAGTCACTGGGACTATGACAGAATGGGTGCTCAGACTGTAGTGCTGATCATTTGTGTCTCAGTAAAAAACATTCCTAATGTGTCTGCCTGTGATTTCTGGGCTGACAGAGTGACTGGCAGCTTTCTGGCTCACTCTGTTGTGCCTCTGGCTCGTTATTCCCACTGCTGTCTCTCTAAGACTGGCTTCCTTTTAATGGATGTTGTCCATTTTGACCATTCTTGATATAAACAAACCATATTGCCTTTCAGAAGCTGGAGTCAGTAATGCATGCCAGCAGAAACTAGTGCATTTGTGCTTGTAAGGAATAAATATCTATCCCTTTTGCAGTGCTTATAACAGCTTCAGCATCTCCATTCAGGGCCACTGGCCTTTGTTCCCTCATGGCTGAGGTGTGGTGGCTGAATTGAGGCTGGGAAGCAACCAAAAGCGTTTAACCACAAGAGGAACGCCAGCAGTGAAACAGCCCAGAAAGCAGGAGCAGACTACAGAGCAGTTGAAGTGCAGAGCTCAATTTTAAGCCTAATTTGAACACTGAATGAGGTGCTAATATCTCAGCTCCTGTGTAGTGTCTCTTCTCAGTCTGCTGCTCGTGTTCAATGGACACAGTATAGTGGGGTGTATATATAGAATACCCAGTGAGAAGCTGGTTTTGTGCAACTGGTATGGGCACTGCAGAGTGAAGGGAAGTGTCTGGCTTTGGTGCTGAAAATAAAAATCTGTCTTCATGTCTGTGTTCTGGGGAGCTGATCAGATATTTTATGTCATTGCAGCTTGAAGAACCAATTTCAGAGCTGGCTTCTCTAATTGCCTGATCATTTAACCTGCTCCATTTGCCCACAAGAGAAGGATGCATTTCCTTTGTTCATGTTGCCTTGTTCATCAGTAAATGTAAAGCAGACTGTAAAATTGGACCTGCTTGAACTAACATTTGTAGCTATTCATTCACTCATGTACAAACTGACTCCCTGATGCTGGTCCAGCTTTTTTCCATACCGGAGAGAAAATAAGATAGTGAGTCAATTAATATTCTCTTTTCTCTATGGAGTGTTGGTGAAACATTTGGATGCCATGAAAATGAATGTCAATATGGTGAAAAACTGGTTTAGAAGGTGTTTAAAAAAGTTAAATTTAGTCCTGGAAGTAGCTTTGCTGTGTTTCGCCAGAGGCTTCTGCTTTTTTCCATTCCTCGCAGTGTGATATTTAGGATGGACTTCATACATTCCCAGGAATGCAGGGAAGGCCCTGCCCTGAGTCAGGTGAGATCAAAGGCTGTCCGAGTGCTGGGCCTGATGCATATTTTTGCCACACCAAAAGTGATGGATTCCTCTGGTTGCTTTTTTTTCCTGCTTGGCATGGAATGGGTTTTAATCCTGGTTAAATCCTGAATCCTGGATTCGTTTGCCGTTTTTGAAAGGACTTTTCTTTCAATCTTTTTCAGGCATGGTTCAGAAACTTGACCAGAAGCTGCCTGTAGCCAATGAGTATCTGCTGCTGTCAGGCGGCGTGCGGGAAGGTGTGGTGGACATTGACCTCGATGAGCTGAATGTTTATGCCCGGGGCACAGACTATGACATGGACTTCACCCTGCTGGTGCCCGCGCTGAAGCTGCACGACCGCAACCAACCGGTCACGCTGGACATGCGCCACTCGGCCCTGTGCCACTCCTGGCTGAGCCTGCGCCTGTTCGACGAAGGAACCATCAGCAAATGGAAGGACTGCTGCACAATCGTGGACCATATCAATGGAGCTACCAATTACTTCTTCTCCCCAACAAAAGTTGCAGACTGGTTCTATGAATCCATTAGCATTGTCCTCTCTGAGATCCAGAAAAAGCCCCAGCGAGGGATGCCAAAGGTGGAGAAGGTAGAAAAGAATGGGACTATTATATCCATCATTTTGGGAGTGGGCAGCAGCCGCATGCTGTATGACATTGTCCCTGTGGTGTCCTTCAAAGGCTGGCCAGCTGTGGCACAGAGCTGGCTGATGGAGAACCACTTCTGGGATGGGAAGATCACAGAGGAGGAAGTCATAAGTGGGTTTTACTTAGTGCCTGCGTGTTCCTACAAGGGGAAGAAGGACAATGAATGGAGGCTGTCATTCGCCAGGAGTGAAGTGCAGCTGAAAAAGTGCATCTCCAGCAGCCTCATGCAAGCCTACCAGGCCTGCAAAGCCATCATCATCAAACTGCTGTCCCGCCCCAAAGCCATTAGTCCATATCACCTGCGGAGCATGATGCTGTGGGCTTGTGACAGGCTGCCAGCCAGCTACCTGGCCCAGGAGGATTACGCAGCCCATTTCCTTCTGGGTCTCATTGATGACCTCCAGCACTGCTTGGTCAACAAGATGTGCCCTAACTACTTCATCCCGCAGTGCAATATGCTGGAGCACCTCTCCGAAGACACCGTCATGCTCCATGCGCGGAAGCTGTCCTCGGTGCGCTCCGACCCTGCCGAGCACCTCCGAACTGCCATCGAACACGTCAAAGCAGCCAACAGGCTCACCCTGGAGCTCCAGCGGCGGGGCAGCACCACCAGCATCCCCTCCCCACAGTCGGATGGAGGGGACCCCAACCAGCCTGATGACCGATTAGCCAAAAAGTTGCAACAGCTAGTGACTGAGAACCCCGGGAAGTCCATCTCTGTCTTCATTAATCCAGATGATGTCACAAGGCCCCACTTCAGAATTGACGATAAATTTTTCTGAGCTTTCGTCAATGTTTCTTGGGATTTTTATTTGTTTTGTTTTTAAAAACTCTTGCAGTGTGCAGGCTTTTTCATTTGGTTTTCCTTGATGACTTAGTCTCTTGGTTTTTACATATCCAGCGTAGATTTGATCTATTGAGAACAATCTGAATAAATTATAAATCCTGGTTCTGCAGGACAGTGCAGATTTTGAAACAGTATATTACTATTTCATATGCTGCTTTGATTTTTTTCACCCACCCTGCCCCATTGTCTGTGAGTAGTTTCTAAAGGAGGACATGCATCGTAAACACAAGCCACAGTGTAATGTAGGGGTTTTTTCCAAGCTTCCATAATTTATGTACATTGTTGGGCCTGGAGAAAGGACAACTCACCTTCCGTTGCTTCAGAAATTCACTTCTTTTTCCATGAGCTTCCATCACCCTAAAGAAATGAGGAGAGACTGGGTTGGAAAGCACTACTGGTAATTTGACGAGGCCAAATCTACTGGGCTGAAGCCCAGTTAATCTGTTCTTCACATTTCTGATACTAGGGGAGAAAGCTGACTTTAAAGATGATGATGCAGCTTTTTGGGGAAAGAGTTGTTTCTGTTTTGATCTACTTTTTGAATGTAATTGTTCATTAATTGGACCTTGTACAGTCCAGAGGGTTGTTTCTGCTGCTTTTCCATGCGGAATAAGGTTATGGAATGTTAGTTTTAGTGTGTGTAATTATTCAAAGCCTTATTTAAATTCTATTAAAGAACATACCATTTTAAATGTAATTGCACTACTGAAATCTCTGCCATTACCTCAGTCCCACTGTTTGTGTTTCTTTCATGAATTAGCATCTGTTATTAGGTCTCCATATTGCTGATTGCTTGAGACCCCTCAAGTCTCATGGTTTCAGGTGATTTCTTGCTTGTCTTTTGTAAAAGACTCTTCCTTGTTAGCCCGGCTATGTGTGAGCAGTCAGAGTTTTGCATTGGCATATTTCTTTGGATGCGTATTGTGTGTTGCAGTGCATATTGCATTAATATGTATTGCATGTTGTTGAAACAGGTTTACCATTAGATAAGGATGTAATGCTAAAGCAGTGGTATGTGCAAAGTGAAATCAGCCAGACCTCGAGCAAAGGAGTTACCTTGCTTCTCTAATGCATGTATTAGGCCTGATCCTTTCTGGCAGTTACCATTCCCTGGACTCCTGAGAACTTTCTGACTCACCCTGGGATATGGGAGATCTTACTCTGGTCTCATGTTTGCAAAAGTTGTGTTTGTATGTAAACTTGTGGTGCAACAGTAGCCTTGAAAAACACATACACTTTTCTTCTGTGTGTAGGATAAGATGTATGGTAACAAGGGTTAGTCTGAGCCAAAAATAATTCCAAGACTTCAAGGATAGAGTGACTTATTGTGGCTGGCTGGCCAGTGACTGATATTTAGGCCTTAAATCAGCAATTTGGGCTTACTGATTATCCCAGAGACGCTGTTCTGATCCAAACTTGATGCATGTGTTAAAACGTGATTATTAGAGCAGGTTGAAGTATTTTTTAAATGAGGTGCATATCTAGTAAATTCTAACTGATAAAAATTGTGTATGAAAAATGTGTCACTTTTTCAGCCCAGCCCTTCTGGTAAAGAAACCAGGCTGGTGGAGCAGCACCAACAGCTTTGGCAACTGCTTTATTAGATGGCAGGGAGGTTTCAATACCTGATCTAGTGCCCAAGTCATGTCTTAAAACAAAACTTTAGCTCCTCCATCTCTTGGGCATAATTGAAAATAACTTCACCCCATTGCTATAGCCAAGATGTTCACATTTACCTGAATTTACTGGTACACACTTACAAGGAGCTCTCAGAAGTTGCTGGCCTGATGGAGTGGATGAGGATTTAACCTTAAAGCACAACTGGCTCGTGATCATGAGCCCCGGTGCAGCTGCAGTTTGGTCCGGGGAAGGACATGGATTGACTTCAGCAGAAGCAGAAGCGGGTCCTACCTGTGTGGCTATTGCCAAAGATGAGTCTCCATATAAACCTGTGTAACCTGCCAGGGGAGGCAGGAGAAACAACGGGGAATCCTCTCCAGAAGTGCTTGGAAAATGCAGATTTGTCAAAATGGTTTCTTCCCCAGTCTCTGGGACTTCTGTTTGTTGAAAGAAGAGTCTGGGCTGCAGGATGAAGTTTCCCATCACCACATGAGAAATCTGCTCAGCACAAAGCAGCAGTAGCCTGGCAGGCAGAGTACTCTCCCAGGAGTCCCATTGTCTGTGCCAGTGCTCCTGAGATATGCAGAAACACAGCCTTCCTCATGCCAGTTCAACGTCCTGGTGACCAGCAGTTTGACTAGCCCATGTCAAGCTCTGGTGTGTGCTCCTTTTTTTGGTTTTAATTAAAAAACATTTTGAAAAGTATCCACCTTGTTCTTCCTTCATTCTGTGTGTTGGGGGTTTTTCGTGGGGGAATGGAGGCTTGACTTTTTACTGGACTGAAAAGCAGTTTTCCAGGTAGGTTTGTGAGAATGTTGTATCTTCTACCTGGATCATCTGTCTTCCAGGGAGACAGAATCCTAATCTGCAGTAGATTTGTATCTGTCTAGTATTTGCTCCTCTCCACGTACTATAGTTAATGAAGCAGGCTGCCAGCCCAGAGAGGTGACAAGTGTTTTGTATATCTGAGAACACAAAAGACTATTCTCTTCCTCTTCTATTGTCCCCTCTTGCCTTTGAGTATATGCTGGCACAGACTTGTGAAGTGCAGAGGTCTCTGTGTGGGATTTCAAAGTAGTCAGTGGGTTTAGATACCAAGGACCTTTTACTCTCTACTTCTCTCTGCAAGTTTCAAGGGAACCATGGTGCTTTTCCTATTAGGGAGTTCTTAAAAGTCATTCACACTAGCATTTTAGAGCAGTCAGCCCCATGGGGTTAGAGACTTGGCCAATCTGACAAACACTGGAATTTGAGGGAATTTGCTTTAAACTAGCAATGTAGGCATCTTCCCTGCTGATGTCAAGAGGAGACAAGTCAGTGCTGTGAGCCAGTGTCTCCACGGGAGCTTCAGTTCTGCACCCACTGCTATGGCAGATAGGATTTCTTTTTTTCTTTTCCTTTTGCCCATTAGCCACCTTTCTTCTGGCTTCTCCCTGTCCTGAGTGATGTTGCAGAAGGATTGGGACAGTTTGTGAGGGGTTGGTGGCATGTAAGAGGTCTCCTTTGTGAGTCTGTGAGTTACTGACTCCTACAGGGTTAAAAGGGAAGGAGTCCTAGCCAAGAGGGTCTGGCTTTGAGGCATTTGAAAGGTGGGGAGGAAGGAAAAGTGCCCTTCAGATGCTCCACTTCTCAGTGTGATATTCCTTGGGCATCCTGGATCTGGTCCTACTCTTGGAACATGCTTTTGCCTTTGCTTTTTCCATAAGGTTTCTGGCCAGTAGGACAATGGGAAAAGCAGCTAATTTGACTGGTTCCAGTTATTGTAAGTTCTGGGAGATGCTGAAAAAGCTGTCACTTCTTCAGAGGGACACCTGAACTGCTGCAGAGGTGACAAAACCACCAGCTAGTGGGGGGTTACTCTCTGTGCTGTGTCGGGAGAACTCATTTTAAGGCAGAAGGGAACAAGAGACCAAGAGCTTTGTGTAAGCCTGCAGTCTCTGCTCCTTCAGGCATGTTATGTGAAGCCTCAGTCACTCTTGTCTGGCTGTGATAAATTGGTTTCTGCACATATTCCAGTGCTTTAGCCCGGAGAAGTGTTGGTGCTCTAACCAGAATACTACAACTGAGCATCAGAGTCACTCTTTGCAGCAAAATACCAGCAGGACTTTAACCATGCACTGCCCAAAATAGAAGCCAGTCCTCAAAAGCCTCAGAAAGAGCTGGTTTTTAGTGGTCTTTCTGTTGTCATTGTGATAAATAGCATTAATTTTGATGTAGATTCTTGGACTTTCTGTGATTGCCTTGTTCCAGTGGAGAGCAACCTTCTTCTGGCAGCAGTGGTGGTTCTGGGCTGGACCCCTGAGCTCTGTGCCCTTCCACTGCTTGGTCTCCTCATGGAGGGCTGTGAGACAGGCTTGTGTCTGCTACAAATTGGCTGAAACAGCCACTGGAAGGTGGCAGTCACGATAAATTCCATTGAGAGACTTGAAAATATGCTTGAAACAAAGCATGTGTACTTTGCTGGATAAAGCTGATTGTGGTCAGACCAAAAGTAAGCAGACATTTATCATATTTTATTAACCCATGCATAATACAAGTGGCCATGCACAATGCAAGTGACTGTGGCAGAGGGAAAGGAAGATAGACTTTGCTAATGATTATTTCTCATAATTTTTTTTTTTAAAGGTGCCTAGAATTGCTTAAAAAACACTCATCTGTCCCTTTGTGCAGGTTCAGTGCTGGATGCATTTTGCCACTTAGTCTTGTATTAAAGTGAGCGTGTTCAAAAGGTCACTGGGCAGCTGAGTGTAATAATGTTCACATTCTCCTGGCATTGCTCAGTGATTAGAAGTATTCAGCATGCAAATAGCTTGTTCAACTTCAGCAAGTACATCATCTCCCTCCTGCCAGCCTTGCTTGGGGTGAGCTAATGGACTTTCAACATTTATACAGCTTAGAGAGCACTGTCTCTAATAGCTCCCGATTAAGCTCTCCAGAAAGGCAAATAACCATCATGGGGCAGAGGCTAAACCAGGGGAAGGGGAAAAAGAACACCCTGGCCAAGGGACTCTTGCTGACATGTTTTGGGTTTAGGGACATTCAGCATTATATTTAGCACATTTTGGCTTTCGAGAACTGTCTGTCAAGTGAATCCAAATTTATTTCCTCTGAATGTTTTTAGAATAGTGATAAAATAGCCCACACTCCCTTCTCCTCCCCCTTTGCCATTTATAATTGATTATTTTAGGACTGCTCTGAGGAACTATTGTGTTTTTCTATTATCGTTGTCCCTGGCTCAGCACTGTGCTTCCAGGCTGAATGTAGGCTTTTGGGGGTTATTTTTATCTTACTGGCCTTCTGTGGTAGAGGAACACACTCTCATTCAGTCTCCAGACAGCCTGATCTGCCAGGCAGAGATGTGGGTGCATATCGGGGGCATCAGGCTCTCTTCAAACTGACTCAGCCCTGTCTTCCCCTCAGTTTTTGTGTGTTAGGAATATCAGTATGGAAGACATGACTGAGGTCTTTCTAGGCACACAGAATACATGGTACGTGATTCTGAAGTCAGGCAAGCTCCAGTGCAAAGGGAAAATTGAGCCCAAACAGCCACTTTTATCCCTGATTCTCAACCCCTCTGACTCCTTTGTTTTAGGTGTATTTTGGGGAGGTGGAGAGTAGAGAGATGAGCTGCTTTTGTCCACTTCAGTGGCTACAAATCATAGCTTTGGCCTAGGACGTTAGGCACTTCACTCATTAATGGCTTTGTCTCTAGGGCTCCTATTGCTTACGCCCTACCATGACATTGACAGGATGGGAGAGGGTTTTATGATTTGTTCAGCACTGTGCAAAGAAAGGAATGGGCATTTTTCATGAAGGGCCAGTGACCTTTTGTGTCCTTCCTCCTGCGTGCCAAGGCTTACGCACACAGTATATTAATTGCCACTTTTGCGGGCTGCAGCTGATCACAGAATAAATGCCAAGGTGCTTCTGTGCAAACCAGTCTTCAACCTTCAGCATCCCTTGCAGGGTAAGTCTGCTCCTGACTGAAGTCTGTGCTCTCAGAGCAGACTTTGGTTGTGTTTGGAGGGTACAGGCTGGGTCTGCATATACCAGTGATGAGAGGCCAGGGGACAGCTTCCTACAGCTGACACACAAAGAGAGAACTCCACTTGTCTGATCTGAAAGACCACAAAGAAGATAATCCTTCCTGCAGGGAGGCCACTGCAAAGTATAACCTTTCCAGCACTGTGACTTGTGCAGTGACCAGGAGCAGTCTCCACGACTCGTGCCACCATAGAGGCAGCCTTGTGTCTTTGTGTGTCATGTAGCGGCCACAGCTGCTGGGGCTCTAATGCCTTCTGCCACCATGAGGGATGGAGACCAGAACTGCCCCTGGTGGTTTTGATGTTTAGGCTCCAGAGCTCATCTGGTCCACCTCCAGACCTGCACTTTTTAACATGCCCTAACAGGCAAAAGAGCTGTAATGAAAAAAATCAAAGCTGCAACCTTCATTTAGCTTCTCCCAGAGGTTTCCTCGGTTTGCTAATGGTTCTGGCTGATCTTGCTTGATGTGCACAGTGCTATATTCATTACATTATTTTGTTAATCAGTGGTGGCAAAACTGGGATTGACAAGTGTTGTACTTAACCCCTGGACTGGTGTGGGCACATATAGCTGTTATCTTGTGGAATACTTGAGCTGGTTGCACTAACATCATCTCTGCTAACAATTAAAATGGATGGAACAATGGTGGGAAGTCATTACAGAAAGTTTCTAGAAAAGAGCATGAGCTCACCAGTTAAAGGAGACTCTAGAAATGGAACTCAGCTGTCCTGGATCCCACCAGCCCATTGTGACTAAGTCCACCAAGGCCTGTGTTACCAGGTCAGTAGCACAAAACCAGTTCCTCAGTTGTTCTTTCCGCAAGGCATGGCTCTTTCCAGCATCAAAGCCCACTGAAGGCAGGATGTGAAACTCAGTGCACCAAGAGGTATGGAAAGAAACATGTCTTAAGTGTTTCCTCTGGTCTGTTTTGCCACTGCACCCAGCCTGCCCCATTCCCCTCTCCATCTTTAAATAAACTCTCCAGAGGGGTTCTGCTACACAGTAATGAACTCAAATGAAATGAAATGCTGCTGAATGGAGCTGCATAAATGCCTTGTCATATTCTGTTATAATCACCTAGTGCGACTTCATCGTCTGTGTCATCTGTCTCTCCAGCTGACTCGTGGAGCAGCACGCACCGTGGTGACTGGGCAGAAAAGAAAGGGAAATGTGAGTTCATGTGAGTTGGAGTAAATAATTCAGAGGCACTGGTTGTTGTTCTGATACACAGAGCTGCCCAAGCTGCCAGGGCATGCTGGTCCAGCACGCACAGATATCACGCTCTCCCAAGGAAAAGCAAAATATGGAGGAAACTGAGCGAAGCCTCCAGCCTGTTAACTTTCCAGCTCATTGAGCAGGTGGAAGCTCAGCAGCGTGGTTGTGTGGAGGGGTGGAGTGAGGCTGCAGGGTGTGGGAGCAGTGCCTGAGCACTGGCACCTGCGATTGCACTACTGTGCTCCATTGTGAAACTGATTGAATACGGTCAGTGCTTCAGTTTGAAAGCCATTTCTGAATAATAGCTCAGGAGAAAAATGGTGGGAAAAAACCCCAAAACACCTAAGAAGCGTACATTGTGCACAGACCTTCCACAGAGCAGGAGCAAGAGTGAAAAGGAGCTTCACATGATCAGTTTTAATGTTGTGGTAGACTCGGATTTCCTGCTCAGCTGCCGCCTCACAAGGAACCTTACTTTGTTGTGCTCTGCTCAGAACAGGTTTTGCTCTGGCTACACAGCTAGGATAACTTTTGAAAGATGCTGTTTTGAGGCAAACACAAGCCCAGGTGTGACTGCTCCACTGTGGTTTGTGTGTGGCTGCATACGGAACTCTTAGTTTTCCAATTTCTTGCTGTATCAGTGTCTTAAAAATTCTCCTGAACAGTGAAGTGTTTCTTACCTTGATCCTGTTGTCTCAAATTAAAAGGAAGTCAGTGCAGTGCCACAGTGCGAGGATGAGGCACGTTCAGTAACTCCCATACAATGTGCCAGGAGATCTGCATGGTGTTTTGCAGGCCAGGTCCTGCCTGGCTTGCCTTTCCTGCCCCTCCATTCCTTCACACCCAGGCACACGCAGGAGAGGTCTCAGGCGTGGTCTGGAGGTGCTGGGGACAGCTACAGCTGTCCTTCCCCGTGATGGGCTCTGGGCTCAGCCCCACAGAGCAGTCCCTAGGTCGGGGGTGTTGTGTCTCTGTGGCTCACAGCTGTCCCAAACCCTGTTGGCTGCTCACCTCTCCTTTCAGGCACAAATAACTGCAGCTGTGCAGCTGCACCTGCCTTGAAGAATGAAATGTATCTTTGCACAAAGCTGAGAGGTTAGGAATTACCATGGTTTATGGCTGGGGGGGGATTTATTTATCACAAAAAACTGAGTTAATGTGACTATTTGTGTAAACAGATCTGAGGTCCGAGGGAGCAGTGAGGTATTTAAGTTGTCTGAGTCACGCCCCTCCAGCACTGCTGGTGCTTGCAGGCACAGACCTGGTCCCTCAAATACTTGTTTAAGGCCACTGTCATGTAATAACTTGCCCCAGGGGCTGCCTGGGCCCAGGGTAACCACATGTACTCCTCTGACCTGGCTGCAAAGAGGTCTTGAAGCTCCAAATGCCATTTGTCCTTCAATAGTTACCATTCCCTCACTGAGCACTTCCCTCGACAAGGCACCCTGTGAGCCCAAAGAGCTCTGTCCGGGAGCCAAGGGCCAGGGACAGCCAGGAGGAGATGGGGTTTGTCTGCCTCCCCTCCCAGTGCTCTGTGCTGGGCTTGGAGACAACACCTGGGTATTTTCCTGGGGACATTCAGCACCTGAACAGCACAGCCCCACAGGGGCCAGCCCAGCTCTCCCAGGCAAGGCAGCCCGGCACTGACCTGCTCCCTCCTTCCGTGGCACTAATGAGACCACAAGCAGCTCCCATTTCTGGGAAGAGCTCTTTTAGAGCCAGCTTGGGTACCTCGTGACTGCGTGGCATTTGCCAGATGGGAAACATCCACTCTGCTTGCAAAGCTAAGTAACGTCTCACAGCAGAGCTGCAGCCTCCCAGTTCTTATTGGAAACAACCTTCTCATCTGCCCATGGCCTTGTCCCTTCACACATCTGGCAGGAAAAGGCATTATTTTGAGGTCAGGGTGATGATGGGGAAGATACCTGCTGTTGTCAATTTACCTTTAGCAAATGTCCACATTTGCCAGCCTGAATTCAAAAGATGAAGAGAGGGGCATGAGGACAGAATAGCAACACGAATTAATGAATGTGTTTGTAAAATAATCTCCTGTATGCATAACTCACTTTTAGTACCTGATTTTCAGTCTAGTCAGAGAGAGGCTATGTTGGTTTGCACTTGTGCAACCACTGAAATTCCTTTGCAGTCAGTTAGAGACAGGACTTTCTGTTAAATATATATAGTACTTCTCCAGGTTCATTTAAAGAGAGTGATAATATATCATTGCTCCCAGTGGGGACATAGCTGCCTCATAGCTTATGTCTGCTGTCAGGCATTAAAGCTGGGCTTGAATGGTGGCAATCGATAGTGGAAATGCAGCAGCTGAAACTGTTAAGTGCAGCTCTAATGTTCCTTATGCAAACCCCACCTCTCACCAGAGAGCACAGCTGCTCAAACAAGCAAAGAAACAGGACTGACTCCTCTATTTCCTAAATAATTCCCAATATTTCCTCTATTTCTTGTGGTTTGTGTATCTTATGGGGAAAAAAAAAAAAAAAGAGAGAGTTGCTGAATCTGCAGAAGGTAGTAGCAGCCAAAATTTAAAAAAGAGCACCTCTCTTTTTGGGACAAATGTCTGTTGCTCACACACTCGAGGACAGATGAGCCATCCTGGGCTACCTCTAAGCCTCTCAGGACACAGTTCGCTGGGTTCTGCCGCCCTCATCTCCTTAGTGCCTTTCAGTTCCTCTCTTGATTCTGACCAAAGCAGGTACATGCCCCTGACTCAGCTCTAGGCAGAACTGGTGCATGGCTGTTCCATCCTCCTGTGTAGCTCCCAGGCACCCCCACGCTGCATCCTGCTTTGCCAGCCCCTGACCAGCCACGCAGCCTGAAGCTGCACCTGACAGCCTGTGTAGCCAAGACCCTGCTGCTCACACCAGCTAAACAGGAGCTGCCTGTCCTCAGGAGTGCCAGTGGCTGGACCTGCTCATGCTGAAAACCAATTCATCTGCTCTGAACACACAGGTGACGTGTGGAGGGAGACCACTGATGACAGGCAGGCCCTCGGGGTCTGGGATCACCGTCTTATTCCATCTGTAGGATGGAGCAATTGCAGTACTGACCTCCTTCTCCCTCTGTCACACACTGAAGAGTGGATTAGAAGGAGAAAAAAACCTCTTAGTTTTCTTATTTCTTTCTGCAGGGCTGCCCTGACTGTCGTGGCACACCTGGCCATGGCTGTGTTTGGGAAAGTCCACCCTTCCCAGCTGGAGCTGGTCCCAGCACAGGGACCTGACTGCTCAGCAAGGCTGGGCACAGCAACAGCCCAGGTGAGGGGCATTAGCAAGGTTATAAAGCAGGAAGGAGGGACACTGGGAAGGTTTCTGTGCTCTGAAGGTGACTGGATGGGGGCTGCTGTCAAGCAGAGCTCAGCGATGGATGGGGAAGTAAGTGACCTTTTATGTGGTACGGGTATGAATCTGTGCATAGTGTAAAAAGCAGCTCTGTGTCCTGAGTCTGGCCCCTGAGGAGCTTTAGGCAGACCCTGTGGCTATAAAGGGGATAGATCTTGAGCTGTGAAATGGTGGAAAAGGGTGAACTCTCATTTTGGTGGAAGGGTGTGCTTGCCTTTCTCACTTCTCTGTTTCCTCTTATCTAGCGATTACAGCAAAGCTGTGAGCAAGCTTGTGAGCTGAGTGAGATGAAAGGCCAGGGTTTGCTTGTGTATGCCAGGAGCTGGGGTGCCTGGAGAGCCTGAGGCAGTGTTCTGGGAATTTGGAGCAGCAACCGTCCTGCTGCCTGCTCTTTCCCCGGGAAAGGATCAAGGAAACAAAACAAGAAGTTAGTGTGACTGCCTTCCAGATGTGCTCTCTGGAGGAGTCTGGTTTGGGGAGAGCCAAGCAGGTGAGATTTGTTTGTTCTTGAAGGCAGGATGCCTTGGAAAACCCGCTGGGCTTGAGTTGTCTGAAGCTGTTGGTTCCCTGTGTGGTAACAGTGCTCAGCCTGCAGACTTCCTTCTGTGGGGACTTGTGTGGTCAGACTGGAAAGGAAGGGCACATCCTGGCACACAGTCAGCTTTGCTTGCTGCTGTCACTAGTGAGCTGGACACTAGCAGGTGCTTATCAGGGGTTATAAACCCTTGTGAGGTGTCACAGCGAGAAGCTGAAGCGTTCCCTTGGCTTATGTTTCAAGTTGCTGGGAAGGTTCATTCTTTTACAGTGTGAGTTGAGGGAGCCTGCAAAGTATTGTGGTCCATGTGCTTTGTGTTTGTGCTCCAGGGGCTCACTCAATGCAGTTTGGGGTGCAGGTGTGTCTGTGGGCCCTGTTTCTGCTCTAGATGGGTGCTTGAAGGGGCTGTTTGCCTTGCAGGGTGCCTGCTGTGAAGCCCAGAGTTTGCCCAGCTGGGCTCTAAGCTCTCTTGATCAAGCAAATTCAGTAGCTTGGTTATTTCCTTACTTGGGGCACGTGTCACCTGCAGGTTGACTTTGGATTACCCCTGCCTGAAATGCTTGCAGGAATGGCTTCACTGACCCAAGCAATGTGAGAGCCATCAGCAGAGCACAGGTGTATTTTTAATGGCAATGCACAAGTGTCCCAGGCTGTGTTCTCAATGTCCTTACTGCTGTCTTGAGGTCCCCAGATTTTTAAAAGCAAAAACTGTGTAATGCTGCCTGATTCTGGCTTGTTGTATTTCAAAGGCTGTAATTCCTCATCACCATGCTACACCACCTCATTTCTCTACCTTTCTTAAAGAAAGGAAAGAATGGCCTGGGAAGGCAAAGTCCTGTTCTGGAGAAGTGTTGTTTAGACCACAATTCCTATCCCATTGTTACAGCTCTCCTTGCCTGTGAGCATAGCTAAAGGGTCTGGTTATACTGTCTATCTCTGCTGATCCTAGACATGGAAATGAGAGCAGTTGCTGTCTGATTTCTTAGTGAAGCCCTCATGTGACTTATCTTGAGGGTGTGGAGCCAAGGGAAAGTTTCCCTATGGGTGACTTGTTAAAAATACAAACAAAACTCCAAAGAAGCAAATCCACCAAGTGCTGGAGAGGCTCATTCTATTGGCCCTGAAGTGAGAATTTCAGGCAGGTCTCTCAGCCAGGTGGGAGGTTCATTGTTGTTGCTCTCTGCATAGCCCGAGTCATACATCACTGGAAATGGGCAGAAGTCAGAGTTCTCAATTTCAGAATTTTAATGATAGAGTATGAAAAGAAAAACCCCCACCTTCTTTCTCCTGTGCTCTCCCTTCTATGAGGCTCTAATAACTGCCTTTAAGCTACCATTTTCCAGCACGGTAGAATGGGAGTTTCTCTTTTCTGTATTTCAACCTCTGGTTTAATGTGAAAACCTAATGGGAAGGGCGTTTCTTTATCTACTTTTGTTTTACCTGATGGGTATAAGTGCATGATGAACATTCTCACCATAAATGTGCTCCCCTCTCAGTGTCTGACTCAGCCAGCTGCTGTTCCTGTTTCCTATCCCTGATGCTTAGTGAATGAGGGCTGTTGATTTCTATGTGGAGATGAGCTAAATCAGCAGCAATGCTCCAGATCTTGTGTGTTTTTGTAATTGCTGGAGGATGTGGTTATCCTGGGTAAAAAGTCATCATCCCTCGTGGGAGATAAGGTTGTTTCATGCAGCCATTTTTATTCTTGAAATGATAGTACCCTTTTACCTTTGAGATTTTTAACAATGCAGGGAGATAGTATTGCATGACCTTGCTTTTGGCAGTGAGTATGAACTGAAGGCAGCCAGCAACGTTTTCATTTGTTCTCAGCTCAACTTCTTCCTTCCCAGTCCTCTTTTTCGTATTTGCCCTTGTAATTGGCGATAAGATGGACCCATGCAGTTATGCAGCATCAGAAATGTAATCTAGACATCTCTTCCATGAAGCACGTTTCTAATGTGCCCTTCAAACACAAGTCAGATGCCTACAGTCTATTTTCTCTGAGCTGCTTGGAAAAATCTGAGCTGAAACTATTGAGGGATACACGTTTGAGGGACACCTGGAGGTGTCTGATGTTCTCACAAAAACAGCACAATGCTTCACTGAAAAGCAGCTTTGCTCAAGGACAGCTTTATCCTCTTCCTAAAAGGAGATCAAACTCTTCATAGGAGGGCAGGCAGGGGCCACTAGGGACTTTGATAAGGTGATGAAAGCCTCTATGTGTTTCATTTTTTGAGCAGGACAGGAGTTCAGACTGTGCAGATCATCAGAAGAGATTTTAAAATACCCTCTCATGCTGTCTGTGAACAATGGAGGACTAGGTGAAAGATCAGGTTCATTTTCTGTCTTTGTGCCCTATCCAGGCCATTTTGTTACTGAACAAAAACCCTGCTTGCTGTGTGATGAGAGCTAAGCAAGTTCAGATTCCCAAAGCTGGATCTTTTTTTCAGAACATCACTGAGCTCCTACCTTCTGTTCCAGAAGAGAAACTTGTAGAACCATGGGGAGGAAAGTCCTGGCTGAGGGGAAGCCAGACTGGAGGTGAGCAATTACATGCAGGTGATAAACAAGGAATTTTGACAACTGTGATGTTGATATATTGAAATCCTCCAAGCATAAGACAATGCTTATTTCCAGAACTTGTCCCTATCCTCAGGACCTCCCTCTCAGGAGGTTTCATGGCTGCCTACAAACACATATGTTATTTGGCAAGGCTAAGGCCAAGGAAATGGAAATCCTGGAGGACGGTCGAGGGAGGTATCCAGACAAAAAAAAGCTATTTGGACGGTTCCATTGCTTTGAGACAGATGAAGCTGCATGTAGCTGCTCCTGACAGATGGGTTGAGAACTTGAGGCTTTATAAAAAACCCAAAGGTGTAGTTTCTGAAGCCTGTAAATACACAGTGAGTTGTTCAGATAAGTGATTGCTCTGAAATCCTGGTTGTGCTGGTTCTGGGGGTTCTTGGAAACACAGCAGTTATGCAAACACTACTGCATTTGACTGGAATTGTGAGTATGTTCCTTAGCTTTCCCTGCTGCACAAGTCTCTCCTGAATCCTTTAAGTGGTGAAAATGAGATGTAATGCTCTGGAATGCCCTGGCTGGGTGGTCAGTGAAATCCTGTGTCGTGAGGCCCAGTAATGCTGGGTTATCCAGATTAGACACTGCATCTGATTATCCTGCTGATAATCCTACCCTCAGTAATTTAATCAGGATGGGGATTGCAAGGCCAGGATCAGGCAGAAATAGTAGGTGTTTGCCCCCTTGTGCATCTGTAGCACTTGGAGTTCCTTGTTTGAGGTAACATCTGTAATGCATTTAAATAAATAAATGTTTGTGGTGGTGCTCTGTTGTCACTGGCATTGCAATGGGAGTCTCCTGGTGTTTCTCACTGTTTGCAAGCGAGAAGTTGGTTGTCAAATGGTTTGGGGGCTACAGAGATTCCTGCATTTGTTTTCTTTGAATTCTCACAAAGTGCATGTGTGAGGGAACTGTTATATGATGCCAATTTAAATGAATTGGGGTGGTAAAGAGAATGATCCAGTCCAGTAAGAGGAACAGATGGTGTCAGCTGAGGCAGGACTCCTTGCCTACTGCTACAGGAGAGCTGGGTGAAGTGATCCATGTCCTGATCCCATCTCTGGCAAAGCAGTTACATGCAGGTGATAAACAAGGAATTTTGACAATTGTGATATTGAAATCCTGCAAGGCTCTCCCACTGTGAATTGGGAAAGAAGCTGCCTGGGCATGTGTTGGTAGTGGTGCCTAAAAGGGGGGCCGTGTGCTTGTTACTGAATTTGGTCCAAAAGGCAGGGATTTAGATTCCTGAAGCACGAGGTCCTACAGAGGAACTGGTACCCAGTTTATTTAGCCCCCCCCAACCAGAAATGAATTATTGTGAGAGCCACCTAAACGTGTGCACATAGGAATAACAGCTGCTAAAGGGAAAATAAACAGGCAACTTTCTCCGTGTCCTGAATGAACCTGGCTCTGGTAGCTAAGCAGAGCCTTACTCAGGGATAGTTGCACCTTCGGATTTGGGATAACGGGTGTGTTTGGAGCAGCTCCGTGCACAGCTGAGTGTCACAATCCACACTGGGCTTTCACCACGGTGCCTATAAGCGATGTATCGGAAAGGCATTCGAGAAATGCCGATATGCATTTACAGTACTCAGAAAGGTACAAAACCAGTGTCCTGTGCAGCCCCACGGGGGCTGTCGGAGCGAGGCTGATGCTCCCTGCTGCGGTCCAGCCCGGGAATTCCCGATCCCGCCGGGAGAGGGCGGCGGCCGCAGCCTCGGGATCCCCCCCCGGACCGGGGGCTCTGCGGGGCAGCTGCGGATGCTCTGCTGTGCCTGGGGACGGAGGCTCTGCACGGCTGGAAAGCGCAGGGGGAGGAGGAGCGGGGGGAAAAAACCCCAGGAGAGAAGGGGCGCTGCAGGAATGGGAGGAATAGCGGGCAGGGAGATGAGCTTTCCCTTCATGTGGCAAACGTGGCTCGTGTCTTTGTGCAGATGCCAGAATTGCAGTGCTTCGTGCACGTAGGAGGGCTGCAGCCGGGGAACGGGGGAGACGGCTTAGCTGGAGCTCTCAGGCTGGGATCTGCCTCGGGAAGGAGCCTGCACGCACTGCCCGGCGTGTTTCAGCATCACTCCTACCGGGGCTGGCACCTTAGAGGTGGAACTCCGACCCCTGCACTGAGGATGTTACTTTGTTGCTGACGTATTCCTGATGTGGGAAGTCTTCAGGATCAAGCATTGTTTCCGGCAAATGATTTTAGTTTGGAGCCCTTGGAAAGTGTTTTCTTGAGGCTGACAGGCAAACATCTTCCCCTGGAAAACAATTCCATTGCCTTTCCCACTTGCTGGCTTTTTTTTCTGCTTTTTTTTTGTTTGTTTGTTTCTGCCCCCACTTGGCTGCACATCCCATCACTTGGGTCTAGTGCTTTTAGCCTTGACATTGCATCTTCTTGTTTCCTTGCTGTCGGTCCTCTTGTTTGCTGTAGCTGACCTCTCCTCATCCTGAACCTCTTGCCTTCTCCACTGCAACGTGGTACTTGTTGATTCCCAGTCCTGGTTCACTCTAGCCTGGGCTTTGCTCCTGTTACTTGGAGGGTCTCAGACCATATTGCCATGCTGAGTGTGCTAAACTTTTTCAGTTTTGCCACCTTGCTGACTAAATAGTTTTCCTTCTCTAGCTTTCTTGTTGGCATGGGATTCAGTCACAACTGGCTTCCTGCCACCTTGAGTCAGTCCAAACCTTCCTCCTCTGCCTTCATTTCTTTTTCTGACCAAAATCTCTTCTACTTCTTTTACATTTAAAAAGAAATGCAAGATGATATGCTCTTTCTTGTCCTTGTCTCTTGGATGTAAGCACCAGCACCTTCTCCCATCTTCCAGACTCCCTATATCTATTCCTATCCATGCTGTTATTCTTTCCCTTCAGCCCACCCTCTCTTCTGGCAGCTCTTCCTTAAAAAACAAACTTGCTATTCAAGCCCCCACATGTTTCTCTAAATACTGCACCTTGACTTGCAAAGTGTCTTCATCAGCCAGCCCTTCTTTCCTCTCTTGTCCTTACTCTTATCACTTGGGATGTTACTCCTCTGTTCTTCCCTTCCCTCCCTAGACTGTTATCCACAAAGTTCCTCGGAGGATGCTGTTCTTCCCTTTGGCCTTTTCCAATCTAAATTTGTTCAAGTGTCCTATATCACTCTGTCCTTGGGCTCCTTCTCTCTTCCCTTTACATCTTATTTGACTGATCTAATCCAAGCAGTAAATTGCCTTTGTGTTTGCCTTGTCCCCTCTCCTCAGTCTGAGAGCAGGAGGAGAGAGGTATATCTCAAAGATCCCTGTGCAGATCCAGGTATGTGCTTCAATCAGAGATTTTCAGTGTCCCCTCACCTCCAGTCCAGTCCTGCTTTTCCAGTGACAACTGATATTGCTGTAAGGCCTTCAATGTGCATGTCACTTAACTTGAGTATGGCACTGGATTCTCAGGTCACAGCTATTTTAATGCATGCTGTGTAAAGTTCCTTCTCCCACACCACACAAACCTTCCCTGGCATCTTTTTCTTTTACTGACACAGTTTTTCCTCCTTGATGAGAGTGATCCCAGGCTTCTTCTGTCTATGCTAAGTGTTGATTTCAAGGTGATCCTTTCCCTAGCCCAGAAAAATAATGTCTCTTGGAGTTGGTGTTTCTACAAACCTGACCCCTAATGCAGCAAATACTGTAAACATGCCCAAGGGATTGCTGTTTTCTTTTTCTCACCATTCTCTATCTGTGCAGCTGGTCCTCTGACAAGAGAGGAAAGTCCTCTTGGCACTGTTTGCTGAAGCTGCTGTTTGGTTCTGATATTTAAGTTTTAAAGGGTAACCATTTCAACTAAGAAACAGAAACACACTTTTTCCTCATCAGTCAGCTAAGAAATGCTGGGCAGAAAAGGCTAATTTTATGTGCAGTAGAAAATGAGATTTTGGGAAAGGGCAATAGTGATTCCACTCTGACTCTCCTGGAGCCAAAGGAGATCAGCTTTGGGCATGGCTGGGATGGGCACGACTGTGCTCCTGGACAGCCTCTCAGCTGGCTAAGCTGTTATGGCCAGCTCTGGTCTGTATGGCAGGGGTGTGTAGCACCAACAGCTAAAAGGCTCTGCTATTTTAGGGCTTCTGGGCCACAGCAGGATCTTCAGAGGCAAGGGTGGGAAATGGGCAGAGAAACAGGAGCCTTTCTGATCTCACCTAGGTGTTGAGTGCTTTCAGGACTTGGTTCTTGAAAATGCCTCTCAAACCCAGCTTGGACATCTCTCCTTGATGGGAAAATCAGCCTCTTGTACTTAACGTGTGTTAAGCTCTGTAGAATAAAGGAAAACTCTTCCCAGGAGCATGTGGCTCTTCCAACTCAGGGTTACACTTGCTGCAGTCTATTTGAACATCTAGCAGACAGCAGGTTACAAATGCTGCCCATGATCTCAGTCTTGCTTCATCCTTTGCTGAAAGGTCTGCGACAGAGCAGAGATGGGGACTGCTGTAGAATGAACAGGACTGAAGTAACTTGCTGGCTACACTGAGTGCAATTCCAGATTCTTTCTTGAGTCTCCACTATTTTCTACACTCATATTTAACTGTCACTTTGAAAATGCTGCTGCAATGTTTAGAAAGGAGGAGAGTTGTACTCACTTGCTGAGCTCCTTCTAAGCAGTCATGCTTTGCAAGGCTTAGGTTAAAGGCATGAGGTTTGGTTGTGCAGAGGGGTGAGGCAGCTGAACTCCCCTGTGAAGAGCTTCACTCCTAAGGACTCTTCTTGCTATTCTTTCAGGGGAGAGTGAGTGAGTTCAGTTAGGATTGCCCTGGTTTTGCCATCTTCCCTTCTTCACTCCTCTTCCCCTTGTTTTCTACTGCACATCTCACTTTTATTTGAATTTCATTTCTCACTATTTTTCATGACACAGGCCAAGAGGAGTTTAAGCTCTGAACTGGTCCAGCCAAAAGGCTGTCAGTGGTGCTGGTATCAAGCAGCGCTTATCTGTCTCTTGTATTTGAACAAACTGAGTTTCATCCTGAAATACCACAGACATCCAAGTCCCTGAGGCATGGAAAAGCTGCACTATGAATACACTGATGATAATAGTCTTGGCTCTGTGGGTTTTATTGCATTTGGTATTTTCTAACATTCTGGAAAACATAGCATTAAAATGAACAGGGTAAACACAGAGTAATGGAAAAAGATGTTGCAGCTGGATAGGAGATGAGTCTTTGTGCTCAAGGCTCTATTGTCCCCTACCTCAGGGTCACTGGAGCAGTCTGACACATGCTTAGGATTTTGGGGTGGGTGTTGGCATTGAATAGCCACCTTAGCGGGTATCTCAGGACTGTGGTGCCTCTGAGGGCAGAGATCAGCGTTCTAGAAATGGCTCTTATGGGGCAATAAGGCAAAGAAATTGCTTTCTGGGCCTTGGCAGAGGTCAGCTTGCCATGATTTCTTGAACTAGCAGATAAAGAATGTGAATGCTACTCAGCCCTGATAGCTGTAGTTTAGTGATGAGTTAATAGATTTTTTTTTTTTTAATTGTAGGAAATAGACATAGGCAAATAGGATTTTAAGGTGAATAGTCTATTCTCTGCAAGCATTCAAGCACCTGGCTCTTAGGAGGGCTGAGCTGTCAGCAGGAAGCTCTTTCCTGCCTCTGCCCTGTAAAGATTTTTTACCTTGCGTAAATTCCAAATGCATGTAATTACCTTTTCTAATCAAGTCAAAAAGGGACTAGAGCTTAAGGAGCTCCATTCAGCAGCTAATTTTCATATTTTATCTACTTACATGAAATTCTTAAGCTTTTATAATGGCAGAACAACCTGACTTCAGACAGCTTCCTCCCTGTCCTCATCTGGTTGAGGAGGTGACAAAGTTATTTACTATACTGAGTAACTAGAAGCCTGGGGTGGCGTTCAGAGAGCTAGCCCTGAAAACACAAAGTCTTTTGCTGCAAGGACTGAGAATAACTTCCACCTTCCATAGATTTTGGTGAGCTCAGGGTGCTCAATATCTCTCAGAAAACTAAAATTGGGAGTTGAGCTGTCTGTGTCAGATCTAACTACCATTAAAATCAACGTCAAGACTCTTGTTGGTGTAAATGGGTGTATATGGATGTTTATGAAGAATAGTAGCAGAAGAAGTGCTCAGAAGGAACTTCCTCTGTGTCAATAACAGGATGGATCCCCCATCCATGATTATCTTCCACAGTAATTTTTGACTTAGTAGCAAGTAATTGCAAAACCTCTCCCTTGTTTTGGTACTTTTGTGACATTAGTGGTTTTTCCTTTATTAATATAATACTGTCTGATTAATCTCAACAACATTTAATCAATAATTTTATGTAATAAAGTCTGTGCTAGGTCAAAGGTTCTGGCTTACTTTGATCTTTATTTCACACATCAGCTCCTAATGCACTTACTCTGCTTCTAGCAACTACTTGGGTGATGTAAGGAGGTGACATCAGCTGATGATGTAGTAATCATTTGTGTTTTGTTCATAATCAGAAACTGCGTACGTCATCCTCAGGGTGATGGATTACAGCTTCTAGAATGTTTTTTGTATTTTTCTCTACCTGTATTATTAAAAACTTCTGGTCTCTGTTTACTCCTCTTTGCCCCCCACTGTGTTCTTTGCTTTCCCAGTAGTGTTAGAGGTCCTTCCTGCTGCTGCTGTGTCATGGCCTACTTTCTTGGAACCTGCTGCTCTGGCTTGTGCTTATCTGAGCACAGCTCATGGCACGTGAACATCTTCTGAGCATGGTGTGGTACAGAGCTGTTTTCTTTTTCTGTCCTTAAGGAATCTGCTCTGCTGGCTAATGATGGCAGCTAGCTAACAATGCCCATTGGTGGTTTTGGGTAGATGCTTCAGAGTTCAAAAAAAGGACTTTCAGAAGCACTTGGCTGAGTCTTGCTCCCCATTACAGCTGGCTTTGAGGTTAGACCCACACTGAACATCAAGGTTAGTAGTTACTTCTCCCCCTTGGCCAGAACTCAGCTTAGTTCCTTTTTCATTGAGCTGTTAATTGACTTTAAACTTTGTGTGGGACAAATGCTATTCTGTCACCTGCAGTGAGAGCAGCTCTGTCTCTGGCTGGGAACTCTTATCTGGGTGCTGAAGTTGGCTTCTGGGCACTTTGGGAACAGGCTGAGACATTGGCATCTCAATTTGCACTCTCTTGAAATGAAAGTGAAGCTGGCTTGTGGCTGGTTTTCTGCAGAGCTTGGCATAGAAGCCAGTAGGTCCCCTGGCCCTTGAGATTGTGCCTCTTTGCCAGGGTTTGTTTCCATTTTGGATGGTCCTCACCAGAAACTGGCACTGGGCAGATGATATCCCACCACTGGCAATCTGCTCCCTCCTGGCACTTCCAGCCTCATGCAAAAGTGCCCCATGTAGGCATGGCAGCCTGCGTGGCGATGTGCACAACCTTGCAGGCTGGCTGGTGCCTCTGCCCTCGTGAGTGGAGGTTCCCTCTTAGAGAAGGAGGCTCTGTGCCAGCGTAGCAGATGGGCAGGAGCAGCAGCAGCTGGGAGGCCATGTATGATCATCGTGTGGGCTTACGATCGGCAGCAATGCCAGAACGGCCACTTGGCTTTATCCTGCCTGTGCTCAGGGCTGTTTCCAAGCCAGCAGCTTATGGAAAGGTACAGGGGCAGGCAGTGGGCTCTGCCCAGCATCCACCATCAAGGTGGGAAGCAGCAGGTTCCTCAAGGGCTGAAGGCCCAGGAAACATTTCTACTTCTGTCTGGAGCACCCTGTAAGAGCAGCCAAGCTGAGTCCTGCTGTTCCCTCTCACCTGTACAGGCTGAGCTCTTTGTCAAGTAGAACCTTGCCTCTACCAGTAGGACCTTACACACTGTCCTGTCACCTCTGGGACGAGGTGGTAGCTCTCTGCTGTTCAGAGTGAGTCAGTTTGGTGGAGTGGGCAGGTCTTCAGCAGCATAGGCTGAGTAAGAGCCCTGCTGATCAAACAACAATGCAGGTGGCCATGAAGAAGCCCTGTGTTTGCAGCCCTGCAGAAACCACTCAGGACTAACAACAAGAGGGAATAACTCTGCCTTTCCCAAATAGCCATCTCCTTGCCATGACAGGGGCCAAGGATATGCTGAGGCATTTTGGGAGAGGAGGGTCTGCACAGGGTGGTTTGTGCTTGGATTGCGCCACCTTCTTATTTGTGCCATGGTTCCAGCTTACTCCCAAAGCTTGAACATGTGAAGGAAGCAACCCCTGCAACCCTGTGGACTTGATACAGCAGAGTGGTGCTTCAAAGGTTCTTCTTCCATCTTGGCTAAAGCATGTGAGCAGGAAGGATTCCAGGCTCAGAACATCTGCACCTCCTGAGTGCTGCAATGCTTTCCCTTGCTGTGGTTTGGGGAAGAACTTGATGCACTACTGAGATGCCATTAGTGTGTGTGGTGTTATTTGATGCTTGATACTTGCAAAGCCAGAGTAGGCTCAGACTTTCCTGAGGGACTAAAGGAGAAAGAGTGATCTAACTTGAGCTGGTCCAGCTCACTTGATACTTTAATGCAGGATGTACTTTAATGTAGAATAGAGCACGGGCAATATTATATTTCTTTCTACGATAAGTAATTTGAAAGATGACCTGTAAATGGCAAGGGAGGGAAAATATTCACTGGATTTGTTTCTTTGAATTTGCTTCTTTGCGTTGAGGAGAGAAGCCTTGAAGGGAGCAAAGGGAGTGACTTCTCTCTTCAAGCTGGTTTTTTAAGAACATGAATCTTAAGGCCTTCATGATTTGGAAGAGAAATTGTCATGTCCCAGATGTGACCCAGGAAGCTCTGACAAACTGTGATTGAAAATTGAATGTGTGGATTAGTGGGTTTGGGTGTTTTGTTTGAACTATGTTTCTACCCTCTGTTACCTCAAAGGAAGAAATGCTTCACATCTCAAAAGCAAAACAAAAAATAACAGGAATGTTAATTTTGCCTTGCTCTCCAAGAGTGAGACCTCTAACAGCTAATTCCTATCCCTCTCCATTGACAGGACTGCCACAAAAACCCCAAATCTCAATTTACCTTTGCCAGTGGGGGAGCATACTATGGCTGATCCTGTCAGGACACTGGAAAAATACACTTCCTATATTTGGGAAAGTTGGTCTTCATCTATTCTCCTGGCAGTGGGGCTCAGCCTGATGCCTTCAGCTTGGAACAGTTACCCAGCTTTTTCTGTGAAGCTGAGTTATTGATGGCTGTTAGCTTTCCAGGGAGTGCACAGCTTTGAAATGAGGCTCTTAGTTCTTTGGTCCAGTGCCTGCTATCACAAATGGTGCCTCAGATTGTGTTCTTGGTAAACAGCCTTGCTGTACTTTAAAAGTTAGGGTGTTTCTTTGCCTTCTCTTCTTTCTGTTGAAAGTTGTTCTTGAACTTGGATGCCAGGAACTTTAATGTCCTCTGAGATTCTGCCTGATTTTAATCTGTGGGAGTTGATAACTTGAGTCCAAGAGTTATAAAAAACACTGAGGAGTTGTGGAGCATTCTTTTGTATATTCTGATTGTGTTTTGGAACACTAGTGAGGACTAAAAGACCTTGAATGAGTCATTGGTTCATTGCTTTTCAGAAAAAGCACACAGATTGACCCTGGAAGTGTAGTCTAGTCAGTCTGGCATTGATGGTGGGTAAAGACATAGCAACAGGGAAATAGGATCCCACATCAGTCAAAGAAAGAATTGATGATTTGACTAGAAGGTCGAAGTAAATGTCTGTTGCTTCTTCAGTTTCTAAGTCTGCTTCATCAGTTCTCTGTAGCACAGCTTGCATACTGTACCTGACTATTCAGTCCTCAAATTAAAAAACCCTAATGTCATTCTTCACAATAGTGTAGGATCTAATAAATGGGTAGGAGCCAGTTAAAATTTGAATTTTACGTGCTGGGTCTTCATCCTGGGCTGTTCCTAGTTGATTGTTTTTGCACTAATAGGCCATCTCTAACTTAAGTTCCCTGCCACCTTGTGGGGCAGCAGCTGAGATTGGAGCAGGTGTTGCTCTGAACCGCCTGGGCTGTGTTCTAAGGTGGAATAATGCATGCAATGTTCGCCTCCATAAACAAATTCAGGGTTTGGCTTTGGGATGTGGATTGCCCACAGGTAGTGTCTGCGGGATGGTTTGCAGTAGCCCAGAATGAAGAGCATGAGAGATCATGTAACTATTGAGTCTTTTGCCAGTCCTAAGTAAGAAGGATGATATGAACATCAGGATGTATAAAGGAGAACAGTAAGAGAGAAGTTATTGTTAAATACAGAAGTTCCTGTGTTTAGAAACTTACGTGGTGCCAGAGCCATCTATCCTCTATTTGTGCAGCTCCCAGCACAGTGGATGCCTTGAGCTGCTTTTTCAGTAGCACAAATCATAAAAATAAACACAGAACTGGGTTTTACCATCCCCATTGCACCAAAGTTAAAAATCTGAAAAAAACTTGAGGTAATTCCAGTGTGGAGAAACTTTCTTACAGGGATAAACTCTTTGTTCTCCAAAAAAAGTGACTTGATCCTGGTATGAATGTTTTATCAACTTCTTATTAGCAGGGGACTGCTTCTTTTATTAATGAGTTAGAGGATGAGTGAAATCCAGGAGTGAAATCCAGTGGCTGGATGTGGAGGTGGAAAAGCATAAACTAGCCATGAGGTGGATGTTTTATGAATCAGCATAATTAATCTTGAAACAACACATCCAGGAAAGGCCTGAACCTGAGACTGGGCATCTCCCGAGAGATCCTCTCTGAGCCTGCAGGTGTGTGCGGGCTCGGCCTGGCGCGCAGGATCCAGGGAGGCTGGGGGCGAGCGGAGCGATCTCCCTGACCCGCCCGGCGTGGGAGTTGTGGTCTGGGGGTTTGCGGGGCACCCGCGGGACCGGCCGCGCTCCTGCAGCAGCGGGGCCGTGCGGGGTCCCGCCCGGGCTCGGGGGCTCCCGCCGNGGCTCTCGGCTGAGGAGTGTGCGCGTCTTCCCGCAACTTGCCGGCGCTCGCAAGGCTCCGCGATGGAAGGGAAAGGTGGGTCGGGCGCGGGGGGGCGGCGGCGAAAGGACCGCAGTGGCCGGGCTGGTGCGGGGCCGGGCGGCCGAGGCTGCCGCTGTGCGGGGGACATGGCGGCACCGGCGGGGAGCGGGCGGGGGGCGCGCCCCTGCCGATCCCGCGGGGTGCTCGGCCCGATGCGTAGGGAGTGAGGGGAAGGGTGGCTGGTTTTTTAATTTATTTTCCTTTAGGGCGAGACAGATGTTAGTTGGTGATTTGTTTTCTTAATGCTAAGGATTTGCATAATAAATATGAGATCTGTCCCGTGTTTTTTAGCCAGTCAGCAATGGGGAGGTTTTTTACAGATGAAAAGCATTTTACGATTAGAATGGGTTTAAAAAAAAAAAAAAAAATCTAATTTTTCTTTTTTTTTTTTCTGAAACGAGATCGGGGCTATAGAGCTCTGCCCTCGTTACATTGCATATTTAATACATCAGAACATCCTGATAGATTGGGAGAAATGCAATGAGTATTGTGCTATTGAGCTGTCCACCCTAGAAAGAGGAGATAATTAAATCTTGCCTGGCTAGTTTGTGTATGTTTGCATACAGAGATATTTCATCCACATATATCCCTTCAGGTTGAGCATATGCATTTTGTTTCCATATGTAGCTGTGTGGTCCTGCACGCTTATTTACCTATCCACCTCTACAGTTGCATTGGAAATCACACATTCAACTGGTACGTGAACTCAAAACCTGTACGTGTTAATTGCCAATGAAATACTGATGGTAAGTCAGTCCATGCGGAGGAAAGGCGAGTTGCCATTCCCACCCAACGTGGCTGCCAGCTCTCCTGTATAACACAAATCTGGGAGCAGTTTAATTGATAGCGATCAAGGCAGTGGGACAATATGGACTATATTAATTCAAGGAAAATTATGGTAGACTTGTATAACACAATACTACATACCTTCCAGGGAGACAAGCAAGCTATATTTAAATCTCAGGTTTATTTTTATAACTATCTTGTCAATCAGGGCTATAGTTCTCCTGTGTGGGAATATCTGATTATATGCTGATTAAGGAAGGAAGCTATTTCAATCATAAGGAGGCAGTATGTCCTATAAAGTACAGTTTCTTGTGGGCAGTGATCAATAGAGCTACCAGGGCTTGGGGACAGGTAAGTACCTCCTAAGAAAGCGTATCTGCAAAGACTTTACTTAAATTAAAAAGCTCACAGCAGTCATGTTAGCCTTAAGGATAATTTTTTTTACTATCCATGCCGTTTTCACAGTTAACCAGAGATGGGCCACCTTTGCCTTTTGAATGTCCTGTTGGTACTTGTCTTGATGCGAAACAAATGGACTGTGACTTTAGTATAACACGCTGCGTGCCTTGTCATGCACTACACGAGCAGGCAAAAGTCTCTCAGTGGAACTTCAGGTGGAGCTTGTGTAGCTGGAGGAGTTGTGCAGGGAGCAGGAAGGAAACATCTGCAATAAAACAACAAGGGTCCAGGTAGCTGGTGGCATAAGCACCTGCAGAAGGAGGGTCACCCAACTCCTATCCTGTGCAAACAGCGACTGTTACAGTGCAGTTGCTGCCTGAATTGGCAGTGAGTGTCTGATAAGGCAAATTTTGGGGCTGCTGGTACTTGTGTTTATTAGTTGCAAGATGGGCTCCACAGCAGTCCATGTTTCCAGGTGCTTGGCTTTGGTGGGAGGGATAGGCAAGCCCAAGAGTCACTACTCGTTGTTGTGAAAAAAATTCTGAGCAGTTTGCTGTTACTAGAGATTTTCCTTCATGGGGTAGAGGTAGGGAACAAATACTCTCTGGGTTTCCTCTGTCTATCTATGTAGAAAGAAGGGCTGTCAAAAGCAAACCCAGCAGAAATCAAGGCACCGAAATGGGACAGGTCCAAAGCAAGGATGGCGATAAAGGAAATACACAAGGAACTTTAGCATCTCAGTGAAGAAATCAGAAGGCAAAGGAAGTCTTCTCACGGCAGGGATCCAGTTGTGTTGGCACCAAAGTAATTTTTGTAACTTGAATAGTGTTGGAGCAGCATGAGAAGGCCTGTGGTGCCCGGGTCTCACGGAGCAGTTTTGTGTAGGTGTACGGTGAGGCACAACGCAGGACATCTCCCCAGAGGAAAGGGATGAGCCAGACTAAACTCTTCACGTCCTCAGTTTTTGAGACTAATCCTAGATGGATTTGCGACTGCATTGCCTTACGAGGCACTGGTTTACGTTTTGTTTTCATTACTAACCAGGCCTCTGCATTGCGAGTTCTCTGTTAGGAGATTGTTGCTTGCAGATGATGTTTCTCCAAAGTCATCTCTTGCTTTTTAAATGCATCCTCCTGCAGCCTTTCTCCCACCCCTCCAGTCTTCCTCAGTGTAAATCTCAGAACATCTCCAACTCAGTGTTGTGCAGATACTGGGGAAGAGTGTGTGCTATATTAAGCAACATAAAGTCTGTTTAAGAAAACCTGCCGTCTGGTCCCTGAATTCAGCTATCCCTGATGACTGCTGTGGACATTTCTGCATAGGATTTGCCATCAGTAGAACTGGTTGTCTGAATATGGCTGGAGCTGATGCTTTGCAAAGCCTGCAGTCTGCTGTAAAAAATGGGCTAAAGAACCATCTCTGGCACTGCTCAGAGCAGCCATAACTGATTTCACTGGTTGGACTTATTCATGAGAATGAGGGGAAAAGGACATATCCTAGTTTTTGTGCAGTGAGATGTGGGACTAAGGACTTTACTGGTAGGACTGTAGCAGTAGGAGTACAAGCCAAGAGGCGTCTGGTGAGGGTTGAGGAGGTGGTGCAGCCTGTGCCATCTTCCAGCAGACAAAGCTGGCTAGAGCCAAACATCTCTATCTCCTCATGATGCCTAAAAGATAAATAACACTCTATGGAGCTGCAGTGTTACCAACACATCTTGGTGATCTAAAAGTAGCATTTGGCCTCATCTAACTTACAGCTTCTCTGACTTACTCTGTTCTGCACATTCACTGTCTCCAAAGCTTTTGCAGAAGTAAGGAGCTTAAAAGTTGAGGTTGTTCCCAAAGCTCATTAGGCAATGGGGGGGATGGAGGGCACTGTGAGTGAGAGCTCTGTTTTGCATCTGCTACCTGATCACTCTTCTCTGAATCTCGCCACTACAGCAGTTCCTGTAGGCTGCAGCAGTAAGCGATACCACACCAGGCATCCCGGGAGCTGGGCTTTGCCAAAGCTAACAATAGTTAATGTGGAGGTTAAAGAATACTTGGTCATTTGCCAGATTCTTCAGTCACAGTTAGAAAGATGCTTAGCAGAGGAAGGAACGTCATGCAGTGATGTTCAGACTCAGAGGCTGGAAAAGAAATCGGCCGAACAAGAGTCAAGCTGCACAGTATGGAATGGATCCCTGGGCTTCTGGATGGAGTAGAGAGGGACTGCAGGCTAGCCTTGCTGCAGGGAGGACTCCCTTCCTCTGAAGGTGCTATATCCTTTTTTGTATTCCTGAAAACACAGCAATCCCTTTTTCCCTCACTGCCAGAAAACACAGATTACTACTTTTATCTTGCCTGATGTGGGGATCGGGGTCATGATGCGTCAATGTTGTATGGGGGGGCAGGGGCAGGCTGCCTGCCTGAACCTTCTTCAGGGGCCCAGCCAGTTTTTGGTACTCTCTGCTGTCCCTGGAGGTCAGTGCTGGGCACTGGTGGCTCTGGGGCAGTTTGGTTGCCTGGGTGCAGGGCAGGCTGCTTTCAGCATAGGATGCATGCTGTTAGCTAGGAAATACAGCAGGACTTGTTCTTGTCAGCTGGTCTATGGGGACAGAAAAGCTAAAGCATGTTAGCTGAGATGTGGAGATGCTCTTGTCAGTCCCTTGAGCCATGGTCCTGCCCTGTTGGAGAGACATTCTCCATGCAGTGGGTCTTCCCACAGGACCCTTTATCCTTGTGCTCAGAAGGCTGTGTGGGAGAAGCCAGGGAACCTGGCCTTACAGCTCTCTTCTGCTCAGGGTCCCAAAGCAGCAGGGCTCTGAGGAGATGTCTGCAGAGGACATCTCTGCAGTGTGACTGTCCTAGGCAGATGCTGCCACAGTAGTGCTACCTGAGTCATGTTCTCTTCCCAGTCACAAAGCTGGGAGCAGGATTATTGCTTTGTGGAAAAGCCACAGTGTTGCTGTTCATAGACATGGGATGTTCAAACCTTTAAGCGGGAGGCCTTAAGCAGTAAGATCCCATTTACTCAGGGCACAGAGTTCCCTTTCCTGGGACTGGCAAACAGGTCTGAGCTCTTTGCATTGTGCTGTCTTGTGGATATGGGAATGGGCAGAGTGGTTTGATTCATCTCATCCCACCGGAGGTGCTCTGAAGCCTCCTTGGCCAGCCCCAGCACTGTGGGCCAGCTTCCTCTGTGCAGCTGCCTGCATGCTATGCCTGTAAAGGACAGAATCTTCACCTTGAAGAACTTGTGATCAAAACCCAACAAGAGCTGGTGAATGTTAGGATTGAAGACAGACTTTGTGGACAAGGTGAGAGAGGGTGGCAAGTGAGAACATGCAGTTCTGGAGGTTGCTGTGTACTGTTCCCACCTTTGTGGCTTTCTTCGACAATCAAAGGAAAGATCTTAAAGATCCAAGACATAGTTCATGTCCTGAAGCTGTTAGAAATGCTCACGTCAAACTTTACCCGTAATACATCTTCCTGACACATCCTGTGTTTGTTAGAGGTGAGTCTGCAGCACATACTGTCACACACATGTGCTGGAGTAGTGCAGATTGCTTTGGGAAAGTCTGGGTCACACAAGCCATCTTACGTGCTTGTTTGTAATGCAAACAAAATAGTGGCACGGTTACTTTTGTTACAAAACTGTTTTCTTTTTTTGGGGAATACTTGCATCTCTGTCAAGATGGTCAGAGGCTTCTTTGGGCAGTGCATTTTCCATAGAGGAAGCAGCTCCCTGTTCTCAGCCTTACACAGTGATGTGCTGTGTGAGATGCCGGGCATGTTACTGAGGCTTGCAGTTCTCAAACTGGCTGCTTGAAGTTTGACACAGGGAAGTGTGTTGGGGGAGGTAAGTAAATGGCCTGATCTTTTTTTTGCTATCTCCCCCATGCCCCAGGCTGTGCATTTCAATATAGGTACCAGCTTTCTCTGTAGCAAGGGAGCACTTTGATTGCCTGATCTTAACACCTTATCCCTGAGGCTGGAGTTGGGTGCTGTGAAAGATTACTTTGGTGCTGTTCTTCAGACTCGGTCTCTGCTGAAAGAGGAGGGGAATGTCAAGCACTAAGTTAGCACTTAACATTCTTGCTTTTTTTTAACGCATTTCAGAAAGGGAGAGAAATGTCTGTTCCTCTTGCTTTAGAAATCACACTAAACTCAACACAAATATGAATGTCCTGGGAGGGCTCAAAGATGATAAGAGCTTGGGTTGCTGTGTGGTACTTGCAAAATGAGCCAACATTGGCTATTTGCTGCCACCTAGAAGAGTAGGTAGCAGTCTAATACCTTTATTAACCATCATTTGGTAGCTGCTGAAATACTGTGGGTGGGCATCTGCAACTTCTGAATGAGAAGGATGACCCGAGCCTATCTGATACTGAGGGAAGTAGATACGGTACCCCAGGAAGTATCTGTGCTTTAACAGGCCTCGAATGAGCTCAAGTGGGTAATGAGGGGAGAAAAGTAAATGGCCGTGCTCGTAGTCCTCCTTACCAACAAACCCACCATGTTACTAAGCAAAGGGGGAAGAGGACCCTAATAATAGTCTTAAATCTTATAAAAATTGGTGCAGGACTTGGTCATCTGACTCTTATGAAAATACCCAAATCCTTCAGCCCATTTCCACAAGTTACATGGGAGCTGTGGATGTTGCATCTAGACTGAATGAAATGCGAGAGTAATTGAAAGTGATTTTTTTTTAAAGCATTCAGTTGTTCTGACGTACCATTTATACATAGAGTGGCTGGAGGTATAATCTGGGGATACTTTGAGTAATGACCTGCATACAGCTGTTTCATCCCTAGGTCACTTGGGGTCCAGAAATTAAAAAAAAAAAAGATTGATTTTTTTTTAAGCCTTTTTTTTTTTTAAAGCTTAGCTTACCACAAGATTTTTCTTATCTTTCCCTCTCTTATCTACTCAGCTATTCAAGTCTTGTCTGAATTGCACTCATTTCTAATGTGCCATAAAACGTGATACGCAAGAGCTAGTTATTTAGGGAGAATTGCAGAAACTATTTTAGTCAGTGTGTTTTGACCTATAAATGAGGTAACGTTATTAATTTTTACATGCAAATCTTGGTGTTTATTAGCATGGTAAAAGGCAATTTGACAATGAAAAATATTCCTGATGGGTATAGTAATTAATGCTTTCACTCAAAGTATAAAGACTTTAATAATGCTGTTATGCTTGAAACGATTGAAGAAAAAGTTGACTATTTTCCTGTCAGTGATACAAGGATGTTTCCTTTTAATATAGCTCCTATATCCCTGCTTTTTCAAAGTGTTCCTTATAGTCAATAAGACTACAAATCATCAGGCTAATTCATTGAGTTTCTTCTCCTGGGTCTCAGGTTGGGATGAACCTTAAGATTTGGTACTTATGCGGGCTGCACATTGAAAGCTACGGCTTTTTTCCTCAGATTGAATTAAACCATTTATGGTGTCGTCATGTTTCAGTAGAGATCTTGTGGCTGGAGATGATGGCTGCTCCGTGGAGCGCCGGAGCAATCCTGCGGCGTGCCGCGCGGCCGAGGGAGGCTGTGTGTGCATCAGGATGTGCACTTGGAGAGAAGTAAGGCGTTTCTGCTTGCTATTTTTAATAGCATGTGCAAAGCAAGAAATCAGGGAAGCATGGAACAGCATTTCTAATTTGGAAAACTGTGGGTTTTTTTCTTGAGCTGTGCTTCTTCCTCCTATGTTTCATCCCCCCCTCTGGAGGCTGGCTTAAGGCTGGCTTTATCTGCCATCAACCTTCAATAGGTAAAGTTAATTTGCTGAATGTAGCTACTTGGATTTTCTTCATAAATCCTCCAGAAGTGCTGAATGTCTTATTGGCATAATGAGGGAAAGTTGCCTTCCTTCTCAGTCACTGAGAATGTATTATTAATGCAAAAACACTTTCCTGGCATATTATGTTATTTCCAAAAGAGGCTGACAAGCAGGAAGGCCTCCTCAGGAAGACTGAGGCCCATCTGGTCACTGAGAGTTGTATGCAATGCTTACTCCACTACAAAGTGCTATTACTGTTTATTTTTCTCTCCAAGTCCAGGCAGACAAGGTCATTGGTAGGATGGGCGTGCTTAAGTGTTGTGATAGTCACTATGCAAGCAAATGTGGGACTAGAGACCCTAAGGGGTCCTCAGTTGATGTTGGTCTCTGACATGACCCTGCTGAGGAGCTTGAACGCTCTGGTTCCAGATTCTGGACCTCACCACTTCCCCTCTCATTGGCACACTGGTCTCTACACCCTTCTCATTTCTGAGTGCTTATTCTTACTTGGGGTGTTGAAGAGCAGGATCCAGATGTGGTGGTGGTTGTTTGGCTGTGATTTGTGTGAGGTGGAGTGGAATTACAGGTGTCTGTGCAGTTTGAAAGATCAAACCTGCATGAAATTGAGCAGAGTGAAATAAAGTTCTGCTTTGAAGGACAGCCCTCAGTGCTTCATCCTTAATTGATGTGTAGTCCTTAATATATATTTTGGGGGAGCACTTCAGTGAGTGTAAAACTTGTTAGGAATATTTTGCAGCAGTGGCTTTAGAAAGATAATAAACACCAAAATATTCCACATATCCAGAATTATTGTTTCATCATAGATGATATTGAGAGTCAGTTTAATTTTCTGAAATTTTTCAAGGAGAAGACATACAGTATGAATTCCTTCTGTGCTTGAGAATCCTTGCACACACTGTGCTTGCTATGATGCAGAAATGTCCATTTCTCTGCCCCTTTAGAATAGCCCTGAATTCAGTCTTATACATACTAGTGGCTCTACCACATTGTAAGTGATAGGGGAGCAGCAGTAATGCCAACAAAATGAGGAAAAATGTAGAATCCAGCACCTTCTAGTAAATGGAGGGGGAAAAAAAAGTTAATTATACATGAAGGGAGACTTGGATTTTCTAATTTGATACTAACAAGCCATTGCAGCATAACTGGGTTGACAGTAGAATAAGCTTCCTCAGCAAGACCTGCTTTTTATAATATTTCCAGCTTATTTGATCTCTTTGAAGGCTGAATCTGAGCCTTTGAGATATTTTCTGGCCTTGAATTCATATTCCCTTTTAGTATTGACCAGCGCTCCTGGTATTCTGAGACTGCCCGTTAACCGGTGCCATACATTATCAAATAATTGCATTGACAAAGTCATCTGTTAATTTTTAAACTTTTTATTCCTATCAGTGTGCCCCAGTGGAGAAATATCATACTGCAAATTATAACCATTTTGTTGCAATATGAGAAGTGACGGGGGAATCAGCAGAGAAGTTTAAAAATTACTGTCCTGAGTCTCCTCTTCCAGTCAAGATTTTAAATGAAGTACATGGAGCTGTTCTCGATTTGAACTAGTGTAGGTAAATGCCTCATTTGGGCAGTAGGCAAAGGCCAGCTCTCTAATGTCTTAGTGAACTGAAAACAAAGGAAATAATACTGATTATATGGTTTAAGACCTATTTAAATGCCTTTAGACCTCAATTAGAAACTATTGAAGAAGTAGTAAAGGTTTAAAGAAGTCATTTTATATTGTTTCAAGGTGATGCTAAAAAACCAAACATTTGTGTCTTACTTACCTTTTACTTTCTTCCTACCACTTTGAAGGTGATTTACTTTACAAATTATATAGCCTTGAGGCATTTGTGTTAGCAACTGCTATTCAAAGTGCTATATGGTATCTTCAAAAGTCAGAATATCCACCCTATCTTAAAAATGACTATGAATTACACTTACAACAAGTGGCTCTGTGCTGAGACATGTCTCTGCCATTGCTACTAAACATAGTGCCAGATAGCTAGATTTACCTGTCAGTTTTATTTGCATGATTCATCTCTCAGTAACATTCATTCTGGGCTCTCACACCTAAATGGTGCTTTTAGTGCATTCCCCTCTCAAAAAATATCAACATCCAGGAACAGCAAGACTTTGTGGGGTTTTTTGTTTGTTTCTTTAAAAAGGAAAAATAAAAGCACTAGGGATGAATTTCCCACCTCCTTTGATTAGAAGGTTCCCAGAAATAGTCAGGACAAGCCTGACATACTAAAGCATACAGCCATGGGCAGTATAAAGAGACAAAGAACAGAGTGTGTTTAAAATCTTAATTATTTATAGTAAGAAAATACTGGTTTTGGTTGAATTGTCCCTTCTGTGGCACCGCCCTAAGGTTGATGACAGCGGATCCAAGTGCAGAATTTAGCCTCATGCTTTGCTGTCTGTGAAATTGAGAACAGGGCATTGAGGCTGATGCTGAGCTTTGCATGCAAGGGGATCTTCTAGTGCAAGCAGTGCTCTGTGCTGTGCAAGTCAGCCAAACAGTAGGAATTTTTGGATGGATGGCCTGTTGTAGACATACTGCTGTATATATGAAAACAAAGGCAGTTCCTTTTTTATTTAAAGGTTTTTGGGAACAGTGAATCCAGAAGAGTCTCGCTGAATCTCAGCACTGTTAAAGCTGGCATCACCACCATTGAAAATGCATTTATGCTCATGTGGAGCATGAGTTTAATACTCAGTAATCTCAAAGGTAAGGCTGCTGCACAGCTGCCTTGCTGCTCTTGTATTCCTGAAGTCAGCTTTATTACCCAGAAGCTGCATGGTGATTTGGTAATCCAAACCAAACAGAGCATGTCCTGACTGCAGCTCCAGCTGATCTAGAAAGTAGCAGTGGTGGGCAATTGGCTTGGAGAAAATCAGGACCATGTAGGTGGATATCTCCCACTTCAGTCCCTCCCCAGTACCTGCACATCAGTTCTGTGGGTTGGGCTTTGGCCTGGAGCCTGCCCATGGCACCCAGCAGGTGTGCTTGGCTCTCCATCCTGCCTCCTCTCGTGGGTGAGCACTTTGTCTTCTGCCATTTCCCTGCCTGTGGACAGTCCCTCTCCTCACTGTCTGGGATGTCAGCCTTAGGGGGAGTCAGTGTTCTAGCAAAGCTTAAGGCAGGACACTTTGGGCTGTTGTCTGTCTGTCAGGAGCACTGAAGTTAAGCAGTTAACCTCTTCTCCCTCCTGTTTGCAATGGGGCTGCCTAAAACTCAGATCTGTTTTGCAGAAAATCCAATTTTATGAAATTTCTGTGCTGAACTAGATTGGACCCAATATTTTCCTTACCATCCAGGCCAGTCAGGGGCTTCCTGGACACTGCACTTTCTGATGGATCTTGCCTTGGATTCTCAAGAGTTTGTCTATGCCTGTGGCAGTATAAACAGCACAACTGAGAGTAAAAACTCATGTTTGTAAGCTAAACAATTCTACTGTGTGCTGTTTTTCTAACGAGGTATCACAATAGCCAACTCTTACAGATTTCTGAGGGGGTTGTGTGGACTTCATGGGATGCTTTTAAGGCCTTTCCAGGTGTAGGTACATATGGACCATAAAGCTTTATCACTGTTTTTAGCTCTTATACTATTTCCCTCATCAACCATATACATCTTCTATCTGTTGAAGTTTGGAGCTGAAGTTGATGGGGAAAATGGTTGCTTCCAGGTTTCCATTTTAACTTCCTTTGTAAAAGAGACACAGTGCTGTTTGCCAGAAAGGAGAGACACAGTGTCAGGAAAGCCTGTGTATTCTTGGCTTCCAAAACACTGTATTTCAGTTCTAAATAACATGTTAGTGTGAGGTTGGTTTGAAATTATTTCCTTTGGGGAAAAAATATTATTAATTACTGTTATGTTATTGATACTGTTAACAAACAGTAATGAGTTATTGAAAACTTTAAAACTTACTTTCTCTCTAGGACTTCCCAGGACAGTTCAACAGAACTGATGACTAAATTGCAAGTGTTACAATTGACTATATCACATATTTCTGTGCAGAAGATACCAGCTGCAAACATTCTGCCCCTTCTTTGTCAATGATTATTGGCTCAAATGTCATGCAAGGCCATGTGAAACTGTTTAGTTCCATGAAGATGTAACCTCATCTGGATAGATTATCCTGTAGCTTTACCAAAAAAGCACTATTCAGATCACATTATGCTGTCTTGGTTTATGAACTATGTGGCTTTTACCCCATGTCCTAGAATAGCCCCAGCTGGCACTGATGGCTATGAACTCCATATATTTATAGTGGTGCTGCGTGGTCCCAGAAATAGTGACCAAGATGGCTATCAGCCAGTGACTGCTGAATGCCCTGAGTGTAACAAATTGAAAAGCTCACGTACCTCCTTGAGGGGAAAATGCAATCAGCTTGTCCCCCCAGATAATGATGGAGCAATCCAGAAATATCACAGCATGGGCAGTGAACTCAGTGAACTTCCTTGATAGAAGACAAACCTGGATGGGTCTGATATTGGATCCTTCTTTTTTGCTGAAAGACATATTATGCTGTCAGTTCTGTTCCTAGAGGGGCTAATTACAGCTACATGAGGCAATTAATCAGCTCCTGCTCCTCTGGAAAAGAAACCCCTTGGCTCTCAGCTCAACCCATGCTGGCAAAAAAGTGTGGGGATGGAGAGCCAGAGTTTCACACAGCTGTGCCAAGTTCAATACACCAGCTTGTCAATCACCTGGGGTTAGCCCCTTATTGTCTGTACTCTATAAAGAAAGAATGGCTACAGAACCCTCTGGTTAGTGGAGTTACTGTGCATGGGCACTCTGTGACTTTGGCTCTGGACATAAGTGGGAGGCTGTCTGGACAGTACATGTTGATGTGTGCTCTGGGGTTGAGGTCTTCATTACCTTGTGTAGGAGTAGTATTAGGAACCCAGGGTGGCTTTAGTGTCAGATCAGTGCTGATCTGGGACCTTGAATGGGTAGCATTTGCAATTTGGGAGTGGTTGGATCCAGCTGTTAATGTTGTGTTGTTGGCTTGGAAACTTTGGAGAATTCATCTTGTTGGTGATGAGGAAGAGGACAGTACACAGCAGCAGGACTCCTGGGTTAAGTCCTACCTCTGAATTTTCAAGTGTTGAAATTGCTTTTAAATCTTTTGTGCTGCTCAGTGGAATGAAGATTGGTGGGTAATGCAGCCCTGAAACCAGGGCAGTGATGTTTTGTTTTCTCAATCTGAAAGGTTTTGAGTCATTATACTACTAAAGCACAAGTTCACCCCCAGCCTAGTGGGTGATGTTAGCTTCCCTCTGTGCCTTTCTCTGAAGTTCATAGCTCACAACTGTTCTCTGAAACATCTCAGATGAGTTTAAACTGGAGAGATGCATCCCATGCCAGCTGCCATCATGATTAGCAAAGTTGAAGTTTACTAGTTATTTTTTTGGATGATGACTCCTAATAGCTTTTCACCTCTTCAGCAACAAACTGAGCAGCAGTGTTTAGTAACAGTGGGTAAGATCATAGTGTTGGGCCTGGAGGCATTGCATTGGTGCTGCAGCAGCCTAAATGGTGGCTGAAGATTTGTAGAAGGATGAAAGTGCATCTGACCTGTTTGGCAGGATAGACAAGGACGCAAGGAAACCTCAGTTCTGTTTTCTTTTCCTTCTGGGTGATCACCATGGTAACATCTTGTATTCTATGGGGTTTTTTGTAGCTGTTGTCAGGCCTGTATGTTTGGGCAGTCACCTGATGTGGGTCCTATATGGGTGGTAATGTCCCTGCTGTGCCTCAGCCCTAATCTTGTCTCTGGTAAAGATGGTGATGCAGAGGCACTAGGAAAACATGGGGTCTGAGGAGTGTTCCTGTAAGTTTGCTGTGTTCTCTAGGCTGATCTGTGCTCTCACAGAAGGACACCCTTACAGGAACACAGACGAAGGGACGGAAGTAGCTGTCTATGTCCCATTTCTGTTACAAGTGCTAACCACCTGGCATTTCATAACATCTTTTTCTCCTCCTGTGCTGTCAGCTCCAATACCTGCTGTACAATCTTGCAATCATTGGGATGGCAGAAGATTGCAATCCCATGATTGCTTTATAGTTGGTTTGCTGCGAGCCTGGCGGATGAAAATTCCCTTGAATGGTAAATGAAGTTAGGAGCGCGTGCGATCGAAGGCCCGTGTGCGTCACTGCCCTCTTCACGTTTTGTCCTGCATGTGTAACGTTTCCATTTACCACGACTGAAGGACCTGTTCATTTGTTTGTGCCGTTTTGCAGGGTACACTAGACTTCTGTGTAAAAGATACTGCTAATATTTTCCCCGACTAAAAAGAGCCGATTGATAGGCGCTTCCTGGTGGGACTGAAATGCTTCAGGATATGAGAGGGTTCTCTTACATAAAGCATTTAATACTTTTAAATATCAGAGAATTTTTATAGAGCTATGAAAATGTTATGAATTGTGTATATAATCACCCTTAATTTTAAAATCCACATGTTTTATAAAGTTATTATAGTGACTGTATTCTAAGTTTAAAATAATGTAGTTGGTCTGGCTTAATAATCTGTAAAGGTTCCGTGCACAGTAAATCTAATTTTTCATGCAGAAAAAGATCTTCAAAGACAAATATTTGCAGTAATAGAAAAGGCAACATAGAGAAATGATGTGAAAGAACATTATTCTTTGGGTAATTGTTTCCTTTCTGTTTCTTATGGCTCTTTGCTGGAGGTAAATACCCAGGGCTCTGTGTGGATGTGTGTGCTTCTAACAGGTGGCTATTTATAATTGCCTTTCCAGCAGGGAAGGGGAAGGAGAGTTGTGCTGCTTTAATGCTTGAGGTCTCTCAGGTACTAGTTGGCTGTTTCTGTGGGTGATGAATGTATCTGGGACTGTTCAGAGAGATCCATGAGTCCATATTGCCAAACCCTGATGAGGGCACACCAGTAATTAGTTACACAGAAGTGTACATTTGCCAGTGAGGAATGAGGGGCCCAAATCAATAAGCACCTGTGTCAGTGGGTGCTTTTCCTGTAGTTGCCTTGTCATGTTGTCTTTGACTTCTGCAGTCCCACCTGTCCTGGCACACCCACCTGTGCCAGCAATAGAACTGGCACATCTCCAGTCAGCTTCTCAGGCTCTTATGCATCTTGTGCTGCTGGTGCTTAAGCAAAGGTACTGTAATGCTCCACACCTGATATTGTCTGAATAGTGTAGCTATTTCACCAATACAAGGTAGAAAACAAAGAACCCAAAATCTTTTCTGAAAATGGTCCATTTTGTTCTGTTTTTACAACAGTCAGGAACGAGCAATGCCAGCTCCTTATGGTGGTACTGCAGCTCACCTTGTGTACCCAACAACTGTCCTGGGAGTCAGAAATACTGGCAAAGGCAAAGCCTTTCAGCTCTGGTATAGACTTGAATAACTTTTGAAATACCTATTTCCTAAAAAGTTCAAATGTTTGAATACTAGCAGTTGTCCAGACTAAAAAAAACAGATGGAATGGGAAATTTGTGGGACATGAAGTCACTTCACCAATATTGAATTGCTTTGTTTTGATACTTCTCTTCAAACCTAGATCAGCATCTCAAGGATGTTCAGGTGACGTGTTCATGTGACATTTCATGTTTTTCCAAAAGAGCCCAAAAGCTTCATTCTCATCGATTTCAATATTTTTCCTAATGCCATGTGGCTTCTGGAGCCAAGTCTGGCAGCTGGACTCCATTCTTTCCTCCCCTCAAATCAGTCTGCCTGGTGAAAGGCCAGCCTTTGTGACATATGACACTAAATTGTTGCGTAGCTCTTTGCATTTGTGGGTATCAGTGCTACAAAAAAGGAAGCCAAGAGCTTTATCAGTGTTAGAAAGGAAAATGAGGCACAGAGTAAAGCAACTTGCTCAAGGTCAGCCTTGAAAGTGCTAGGAAAACTCTCATTCTAGCACAGTTCAGAATAAAACACCTTTTCCATGATACTCTGAGCTAGAACATCAGAAAATTCATATCTCCAATGAACAACAGGGAGACTCCTTATTGCAATGTGAAAGATGTAGTTCTCCAGGGACTTTCCCTTAATAAGAGAATGGGGGTGTGAACCACAAGTTTGAAGCAGTGTGTTAGTAGGGAAAGGCAGCTGAACTTATTAAAAATATTCTTCAACTATTTTTGGATTAGTTGAAGATGGCAGAACATTTTTATTTGGCCCTGTATGATACTTCAGTGCAGTCACCCTGATGAGACTGTCTCATTGTTGGAAAATGCGGAGTTGTTCTTGCATAATTGGAGGGGTGGGGGTAGGAATCCAAAAGACAATTCTCAATAGTGGTAATAAAGAAAGTCTGGGGGCTTGTTGAGGAAGCCTCTGTGGACCTGGTTCATAAGCAGATGATCTCTGAGTGGGGACATGATTTCCCCCCTTTGGCATAAAGAAATGGAGCAGCAATAAGTCAGCACAGTAGTTATGCTTGCTTTTAGCATGTATGATTCCTGGGTTTAGGGACTTTGAGGAAAGGGGATGTTTTCTGCTATTGACCCATATGTAAATATCTCAGTGTATTTATAGAGATTAAAGGATGCAGTTTTTAGTCTTAAATGAAGATTTTTGTGGAGTTAAGAGAAAGCTAGATCTCTAGGGTGTTCACTTTGTTTCTCCATCCGCCAGCATCCCGAGCATTCCCAGAGGAGTACTGTGGTCCTTATAAATTAGAGTTCAGTACCTGCAAAGGTTTTGACTGCCTCCAAGCATCAGGCTCCCCTCAGGAGTAACACTGACTCAGAAGAGGGTTGCTCTGAGGACAGAGCAATGCCTTTGCTCAGGGTGGCAAGCATGGAAGTTGTGTTTTTGGAGGTGTAGCCCATCCTTCAAAGTCAGCCTTTGATTTGCAACTTCAAAAACAAGTTACTTGCTGAAAAATCAGGGAGTACAGGGGAATGGTTACATAATGCAGATTTAAATGTTTGTTTTTCCCAGAGATGGGTGTGAACTGCTCAGAGATTGAGAGGTGAGTACACATTCATTAGGATCTGCCTTTGAGCAGGCAGGACCTTGGATCCCAAGAAATTAGTAGAAATGGAAGTATGCAGAAGTATCTATGTGTAGGTGATACTGCTGCCTGTTGTGGAAAAGGAGATATCAAATCATGTTTATTTCTGTAGCCTACACATAAGGATATGCTTTGTGAAAAGATAATACAGCTTTCCTGGTTCTCCAGTTTTTATGAAGTGAAATTTATTGGAAAGCCTAGACTTAATTTAGAAAATAACAGATATATCTGGACAGATTTAGGTTTTGCTTTTACTCTAAATTGAAACTATTCACTCTCAGTGGTTCAGTGTCTCATGGTTGATTGCTCTGTATGGAAGATGGATATTTCTCAAAGATCTATGCACAGTGTTTGCACCATCAGCTGCTGTCTAATCTCTGCTCAGATAGTATTGAAAAGCAACAAACAAGTAGTAAGACACTTCCCAAAACTTGAAGGAAAAGGCTCAAGATAAGAACTGTTTTATAGTGTGTGCTTTCTTCAAAAAGCAATGTATGCCATGAGAAATGATTTCTTAAATTTGTGTAAATCTGTGCTGCTGGCTAGTTATCTTCAGGGGTTTTACCTGGGTGACAGGCTGCTTCTTATGTAAGTCCAAAAAATCCTGGTTTTGTTAAATTCCGCCGAGAAACCAACCAGAAGCTTAGGGTAGACGTGAGAATGTTACTGTAGTACATTCCTGCATGGACTGTGGGTTGGTAGGACCATGGAGTGTTAGTTTAAACCCTGGATACTTTCTTTGTGATGGTAACTTAAAACCGAAGGGTTGTGCTCCAGTCTGAGGGTGGATAGTGGTCCTTGCTCCATGGGGACAGCTGAAAAGCAAGTTTATTCTGGGCTACAAACTGAGCTGTCAGTGCAGAGCTCCGGGGAGCTCCTGCTGCTGCAGAACCAGTCATACAGCTGGTGCAATCTCATTTATTTTCCCATTGCTTGTGGGAGCACCTACAGCAAAGGTTGGGGTGTGCAGGTGGAGGGTGGGATGCTGGCTGGGTTCTGGAGTTGTCTTGCTCTCGGCTGTGTGAGAGCTGGGAGGGTTTGCCTCCTCTCAGATCTGCAGTCCTGGTGGGACAGAGCCTGGCTGCTGCACAGAGCTGTGAGAGAAAAGCTATCAAAAGTGTCAGCTCTGTGATATGTGCTGTGGGACAGCAGAGTCCTGCTACCACTGCTGCCTTACACCGTGCCAGCACTACTTTTGGAAAGCTGTTTAACCATGTAGGGACTGACTTAACCTTTGGCCCTGTGTGAATGACAGAAAAGTGTGCCAGCACTCCAAGTCACTGGGCACCAGCCTCACAGATTAGTTTGCCTTTGCACTTTGTTCTTGTTTTTGAATAGGAAACACTATGTACAGCTATTTACAGATTTGCCAGGCCTTTTCTGAAGCTCAACCAACAAGACATTAATGGATGTTTCTGTCATCAAGAAATTCCTTCCTCTGTTGGTTACTTGGGTTTATTGATTTATTTGGAACTATACTTATTAGCTTATTACACAGAAGGATTATATTGATAATAGATCTAGAGTTCCTTTCCTTTCAGTCTCTGTGTAGTCATTTCAAGAAACAGGTGTGACAGCCCAAACCTGCACTCATTTGTAGGCCATCCTGCTTGCCAGGCAGTAACAGGGATGCCCAGTGGGATGTGGACACAGACACTTGGTATCCTTATCTGTCCAGTGCAGGACAGTTTCTTCCCAATTCTAGCCTTATCAAAGTGTGGGGACGGCCAGAGCCCTTGGGATGGATGTTTGACTCTGCAAATCAGAGACCCAAACCAAGCTGAGTTGAGGGCTGTAATCAGTAGGAGAAGGAACATTTCCTTTCGCTGAGAGCCTGCAGCCCCTCTCAGAGCAGCAATGCTTTGTGTGTGTGTGTGGCTTTCCTTCTCTATCTCTGCCTAAGAGAGGAAAGTGAACCACAGCAGATGCACCTGAGTGTCCCGAGGCATTCCCAGTGAGCTGCTGTTAAAATGTACTTGGTTTGAATGCAGGGAAGAGGGGTCAGGTTTAGTTGCAAGGAGCACAAATTACTGCAGTTTTATTGCAGGGATTTAGGGTGAGAAGGTCCAGCGGGTGAGACTTAATGGCACACAAGTCATTGCAGTAAATGGCAGACTGGACAAATTAAAAACCCCCATGCATTTGATGTGTGCAGCTTGAGGAGCTCACGAGCCACTCCTGGGTGCCTTTGGCCAGCAGAGTTTTACTGGGGAGAGAACAGCATCAGATCCCTGCCCTGAGTTTGAATTGCCCATAAGACTTGTACATCTTGGATCTTTCTCAGGTGCCTCAGAGGAGCTAAATGAATAATGTACAGCCTTGAGCAGAGTGGCACTAATTGTTTAGGAATAACCCTTGCTAAGGCAAATATATTTTAAATAGAGTCTCAAATGTCTGCCTCAGCAAGCAGTTTGCCTAAGACATCTTGATGGGCAGGTGCTGAGCTCCAGCAATTCTTTTGTGTGGTTATGGTGAGACTGCTTAGGTCTGCTGCAATATGCAGTATGGTGTGGTCAAAGAAATTACAAAATCATTGTTTGTCCTACAGAATATGGATCTGTGAAAGCCTATTTTCCAGCAAGGGACTTTGGGGAAGTTTTAATGTGGATCTAAACACTGCCTTGGCATCGTATGTGTGTTTGTGCTTTTGCACCCCACAGAGTCTTATTTGTTGAACAAATTAGTGTCCCACAGGTCACTCTTTAGAAAGTGAAGTCATCCTTGAGTGTTCAATACCAGCCAAATCTGCCCTGAAATAGGAAAAAAATGCCCTCCTTCTTGGATGCTTCTGAGTTTCTTCTCCTCCAGCCTTTTTTGCTCTACTGGAAAGTCCTAGAGACTAGGATACAACGTTATTGATGGTGATAGCTTGTTTCTCTTCAGAAGAAGGGAAAATAATATTTTAATTGATTTGTTAATTGCAGATCAGGGTTAAACACCGTGGAAAAGTAATTGGCTTATCTCGATCCGATTCTGTATTGGATAAGTGTCTCTATTCCAGCATTCATTAGCTCTGGTACCCCTGTGCTATGCAATGGAGCGGTGGCTTGGGGGAATGAAACAAGCTGGCAGTGTGTGTGGGCAGTGCCTGTTTCTGGTGGAGCACACGGTTCCTGCCCTGGCAGGAGGTCATGAGCTTCAGTCTTGGGTGGCTGCTGCTTAGACAGGCTTTGGCAGCACAGCATTCACAGGTTTCCGAGGTGTTGGTGGAGTTGGATTACCAGGCATAGGTGTTGCTAAGCCTGGGCTGCTCTGATGTCAGGACAGGCAGTCACCATGTAGCTGTAGAGAGAAATATCAGGGGGATGGGGAAAGGTGATCAACTGATTCTGTGGTCTGAACTCCCAAAATAACCCTGAAATCTATTTTATTCTGCTCTGAAAGAATAATTTCCTTGCCTGGGAATTAACATAGCTGTGATGCTATTCTAGCACCGTAAATGGGATTGAGAATGTGATGTTCCCTGCCCTGGAGAGTCACTGCCTCAGAAATTTGCTGGGGCCCTGCAGTTGTCACTTCCACATTGTCTCAGCATCCTCAGCCTCATCAATGTTTCAGTTTGAAGCAGCACAGGCTTTTGATCGTAAACCATTTTACTTTTGGGACAGCATGAAGGAATGTGTGGTATGCTTTGTTCAGAGAAGGAGAGGGAGAGGTCTGTGGCTTTCTATGTGTATTTTTGCAGCACACTGAGCCAAAACCTTCTAATTTAATGGGACAGATTTGCAAATTCACACCTGCAGATTTCGCCTTCACAGGGTTTTCATGCGCAAGCTTTTTATTCGTGCCCCGGAGAGCAGCCTGCACCTGCTTCATCTCGCCTGCGAGACCAGCAGCTCAGATCTATTGACAGTTTACTCTCTCTGGTAATAAATAAATGCCTCATTCTGCACCATGGACCCCCTTTAGAGGGTAGAAAGGCTCTCCCAGGTGAGCAGGGGCTAGAAGCACAGCCCTGTCCATCTGTACTGCAGGTACTGTCACAGCACAAGTGCAGTGGAACATGTATAAGACGCCGTTGCTGTCTGAGCCTGCAGATCCCCAGGCTGTCAAGAAAGTTGTTGGTTTTTGTGCTGGTGCCCGCATGTAAAACATCAAGGAGCTGCTCTACAGGGCTGCCCAGAAGTCTGGCCTTGTTTCTGCTGCTTCCTAACAGTGGTTCGTGCATTGCATTTTTCCCTGAGATGAGTAGCTCAGGCTCCCATAACCATGGAAACCTGGTTTGTCTTCCCTAATAGCTTCAGCTGAACTTAACATCTGTCTGCCTGGGAAAAGGATGGCTGCAAGCTACAGGTTAGTTGTGCACACCTCTGGCAATGCTAAAACGTTTGAGCCATCTCCAGCAGCACCCTGGCACACCAGAATGAAACAGCAATGCTGAGATAATGCTTGAGGGGCTTATAAAAATATACCAGGCAGGAGGCGAAAACAGGGAGGGAAGGAAGGCTCTCCTGAGGCAGGAAGGTGTTATGAAGCTGCCTAAGAAGATACTGCATTATGGTTGTCTTGCTCTCTGTGTGTTGGCTTGACATGCTGGGTGTGTGGAGCATTCTGTTGTGACTTTTAAGCTTTAAAAAAGCCATTTTCCATTTTAAGTTAGAAACCCTTTAAACAGCTTGCTTGTAGCAGAGAAGGAAATCTGGGTATAAGCTCATGAGCATAAAATAAGCTTTGAGATGGGGTAAGTGCCTCTCTGTGGCAACAGCAGGGTTCCATACAGCCTTTCACTTAGTTATTGGAGGAATGGTTGTTGATAAATGTGTCTCGTAGCTCTAACTTGGTGCTGGCAGTGTTGCTGGGCTAGTTAACATGGGGAAAAGGGGGGAGGAGTGTTTTAAAAAAAGCTTAAAAACTAATTCAAGAGGGTTCATTCTGCTGCATTTCTGTATAGATACACATGCTTTTCCTATGGGCTGCAACTGAAAATTTCCTCTTTGAAGCACAGTTAGAGCCCTGGACTTCAGGCTTCCAGGAGAAGCCCTGAAGGTTGCCAGCCTCTCAGAAGTCATTGCAGGAGCTGCCAAAGCTGTCCTTCTTTCCTGATGTGCCGAGTGCTGTGTCTTTGTTAAATGAGGAGTAGGCCTGGTGCAAGCTTTTGGAAGCGTGTGAAGTGCTGCCCACACCAGGGAGGTGCTTGGTGCAGGGACCTGTGCCAGGACGCTCTGTAAGCTGGAGCCAGAAGCAGAAATAGAAATAACATTGTCCACTGGCAAGCCACAACCTCAGTGTGTCCATCTGTGAAAGGGAGGTCATAATATTTCACTGTGGATGCCTTAAGGCTTAGTTAGTGTTTATGAAATGTTCTGAACTTTGGGATGGTGCCTGCTGTAGAGGGCATTTATAATGGTCCCCAAATGTCTTTGTTGACACAGCAGGCACATGAAAACACTGGCATCTTCCTAGTGCATAGAAAAAAGAGATGCTGGTGTTGCTCTCAAGTAAAAATCAGATGCTTCTAAACCAAACCTTTAATATTAATCTGACCGTTATCACCTGCAGGTGTTGTGAGAATGGAAAAGAAAACAGCAGGTGATACTTAGTAAAATTCTGGGTTGAGATTAGTGCCTGAACAATAAAAGCTGTTTGGGAAATTCTTCATACTTCTTAATATAGCTTAATATATATTCTTAATATAGCTGTTGATGTTCTACATCTAAGCACAGAGCCATCACACTTTCTTTGTGGACATGACAAGCATAAATCTCTGCTTTCTCCATCGCAGCCTGGGAGGAGGTTTTCATGCCAGTTGCTGCAGTGTTGGAAGACTGGGCCAGATCAAGGAGCCAGTTCTCCAAACTCGCCCTCTCAGTGGGGACTCTGGCCAGCACAGCCGTGCAAGATGCAGCCTTGCAATAACAATATGCTGCACAAAAACAGTTTTTAGTTTTCTGCCTCCTTGAGTGTTTGGTGAGCAGGGAATCAAATGCTTGTCTCTTGTCTGCTAAATCCAAGTAAGATCTTGGGAATTGTCCTGCCTTTCTGCAACCACATATACAGCAACTGCTGTGGGTTATTTTCCTGGCAGTTAAAAATGATTTTTTTCCCCCCACACATCTTTTTCTTAGTAGTATAGATGCTTTCCCACTTTTTATTTACACACAGGGAAATGGTCAGGATACCTGGATAGCCCCAATCTGTTCAGAGTACTAGTCTCTGTTTCTAACCTGGACTTGAGAAACCTTTTCCTCAAGTAAATTTAATCAAGATTGCTTCTTCTAATTAAGCTTCAATTAAAATGCATTTATGACCAAAAAACTTCTTAAAGAGCCAGCAGGGAGCACTTTTTTTCCCCTCGGAAAGCTCCTGGGAGCCAGCAGTTCCAGATGTTGTCTGTGTCAAATGTCAGAAGTGCACCAAAAGTACACTGAGCTGCTTCAGTACTGTTGGATGGTACCCTGAATTGCTCCAGGTCTGAAGTTTTGTCCTCTTGTAACAGGGATTTCTCTGGTAGTACCAAACAGCAGCTCTGTTTGGCCTGTGGCCATGGACAAGATCATACACATTGCATGTTTGTGTGTACACACAAGTGCAAGAAAATACCTGTGCTTATTAACTACAACAGCAGCTGTTTATCACACTGTCTGTGCAACTGATAGCAAGTAGTGATGGCAAATGTTACCTGAACTCTGATGGCAAATTAGCTTATTTAGAGCAACATTGCAAAAATTGGTTTTTGGCTTTTTTCTAAGTTGCCTCTAGCATTTAAAGTTACACAAGTAAATTCAAAGCTATTCCCTCTGTCAGCACTTCAGAACTGAGACTGCATCTCTTAACAACATTCAGCTGATCTAGCATAGACATTGTGGGGGTGAGAGAAATAACCCGACCTGGAAGCAGAAACAAAGTTGGACCTTCTGAGTTGTGCTAGAAAATACGTGTTCTGTCTGTACTTGAGATCTGGACAATGACTTTGAGTTGGGTCTCAACAGTGGAGATGGGAAAATGAATGGAAGTGTATTTGTGAAGAAGCTGGCATCAGGAACTGGGCTGGTTGTTCTTGTGCACTCATTGATTTGAAGTTGCCAGGGGTGACTTTGGTTTGCTGGGGGTAGTGATAGCTGCTGCTTCTGTCTGCTGAATTACATTTTCCTGGTGACCTGTTTCTTGCCAACCCAAGTCTATTTATGGATCAAATGGTGAATGAATGACTACTGTTTGGACTGTTTGTGGAGCTGAGCACCCGAAATGAATGTTGATGCAGAAGTGACAAATCATCCCGTGGCTGCTGAGAAGAATATCTGATGATGACTGCAGCTGTGGTGCAGCTCCACTTACTCTTAACATTTCTGCATCAATAAGATAGGTCTACAAAGAAGTTACAGCCAAGGGTCTAGTTCAGCAGGTTGGCAGCTGGGCAGAGAAGGAGAAAAAGCTGCTGGAAGCATTTCAGGACATGCTGGTAATAATCTTGCCTGTCCACACCTTGATCAAGCTTTGTCCCTTTACCATGCTTTTGATGTACAGTCAGGTTTTTTAATTTACCACTTAAGGCTGCAAATGCTTGAGAAGCACTGTCCCTTTTGTGTGTCTGTGTCTGATACCTGGTGCTTTCAGACCAGGTTCCAGGCATTCCTTCAGGACATTACTTCTGAAAAGTATCAAGTAGCAGTTACGATGCACATAGGAGCTGAATGTGATGGTCTAGGGAAATTTTCCCCCTTCAGGGAATATGTCTTTAGAGACCTCAAAAATGGTTTATATGTTTCTGCAGTGTTTAATAACAAGCTCTTGAAAGCTGAGGGAAATCTGGAGGTGGTGGTTTGATCTTATTAATGCATGAAATAGGGGAGCACAGAAAACAGTGGGCAAAACTTTGATACCTTTACCTTCCAGAGCTGCTGCAGGCTCAGGCCTCTTCATCCCCGTAGCCAGAGGCCAGGCAGAGGTGGCTGTGGCTCATTCAAAGCAGCTCTAAGCAGAAGTGGTTTGCAAAGCTTTGCACGTGGCTCAGCTCCTCCTTGCAGATGTGCTGCCTCCCTTCAGTGCCTTTAGAGCTGCAGCACAGATTACAGTGCCAGCCTGGCAGCCTGGATTCACTGGTCAAGTATTACTGGCTGTCTTGAATCACTGCCTCCTAAATCTCACTAAGAAGTTTTGGTGTAGTTACCAGTGCTAAAGCAAGTGTGTCACAGCTGAGCCCCAAGCATGCAGTTGGAGCCCCATGCAGAGGGAGCTAAACTTGATGCTGTCCACATCAGAGGGTGAGGACTGCAGAGAGCTAAGCAGGTATTAGCTTTGCTCATGGAAAAGGTAATGCTGATCTCAGGCTAACGAGATCAAAATGCAGATTTGCTTCAATATGTCCAGCCCAGACATGCAGTGCTATGCTTTGTGGTGCAGGTTAAACCCAATTACTGCAGCAGCTTCTCTTGGACTCTCAGGCCAAGAAGTGCCTGAGGCTTGGCTTCTAGTGTGTCATAGTGTGTCCTGTTAGGAGGAGCGTGTGTGCAGGTAATTACCGTGTCACCATGCTGTGTTAAAGGAGCATCTTTGATTTACCAGGAGACCTTTAGCTGGATTCAGGATCTGGGTTTTCAAATGGTGACGTAGTCTTGATTCCAGAAGATCCAGTGACAGACAGCTTAGCTTGTACAATACATGAGGAGAAAAGGCAAGGAGCTTCTCTGCTTTTGCTGTTGGCTATCTGTTCCCCCATAGTTTGGAGCTCTGCTGGGTCTGAAGCTGTGCCTTTCCCAGAGTGAGATGCCACTGATGGGCTGCTTGCCATTGGCAGGGGCATGTGGCTCCTGGCTCTGGCAGCATGGCAAGGCTGCATGTGCTGAGCAGATGCAAAAAACTGCTTTTCTGAGCAGAGGGAGTCAGGAAAGGAACCAAATGGATCTGAGCTGTAATGCCAAACTTTTGGCTGTTCTCAGGTTTGAATTTTGCGTAGGTTCGACATGTAGAGATCCTTTTTTTTAAGGAACAAGTCTGATGCACCCTGTTTTAAAAAGTTTTATTATGGATGTCCCCATGGGATTACTTCTGTCATTGCTGCCCTGGGTGTGAAAATGTACATTGAAAACATTCAAGGTATGGGCAGGAATTTTTTGGTGGTTGGAAACTAGTGCCTCTTTGAAGAAATGAAGTTGATGATGCTTTGAAAGGTAACAGATTTGATAAATGATTGCACACTTTAAAAAATGCAATTAAAAGCCATATAAAGAGTCTCAAAGTCTCAATTTAAGGCATCCTCAGTCACCAGTCACTTCTGGAAAGTAAGTAATGTTTAATTTCTTTAGAAGTGCATACAGAGCTAGAGCTATATAACTGAATCTGGGAAAGAGTCTGATAAAAATCTCTATCACTCCCTCCCCATATTCAAAAAAGCCAGAGAAACATCTCTAATTAAAAAATTGAAAGGTTCCTTGGCTGGCTGGCTGCTTGTGTGTTCTTTAAAATAATAGATTATTTCCATCTTTTCTGACAGATCTCTCACTGCATGCTCTGAGTACCTCCCTTGCTTTACTCTCCAAGGTTCTTAATATAGGAGAACCAAACCCTCATTTTCCTGTTTGAGAAGGCTTCTGCAGCAGCTGAAGTTAATAAAAATGAAGATGATGTAAACCTAACCCACAGAGCTTCCACAGCTGGATAAAAGCTTTGAGTCTGTGAATTCTGAAGTCTGTTTTGACCATGTGTTTTCAGCTTCAAGTAGTTAGACTTTTATTCTTTACAGTGGCAAAACAGCCACTGAGAGCCCTGGCTGTGCATGGTTAGTGTGGGGGTTCTGCTCAGAGCAGCACCCAGAGGTGACAAGCATCCCTTGCAGGAAGGAAGCCTTTTTCATGTTCTGTCCAGCCCTGTGGGATGTGATAAGGCATTGCTGACCTGCATGGAGCTTGGGGTCAGTAGCAGGTGGGGTGGGCTCCACACTGCAGCTCTGCTCATCAGACCCTCGGTTAATTGGAGTAATTTCCTCAAGTCAGGCTGGGACTAGGAGTTGGTTGTTACTCCGAGAGGGGAGAAAGAATCAGCTCCAGCTGATCCAGCACAGCTTTCCCCATCCATGAAGAGCTGAGGGTTGTGCTGTTTCAGATGACTAAAGGCTCACATGGACTGACTGCAGAAGCCAGAGCTCACGTGAGCATCTAGTGATGATGCTCCAGTTTTGTTTCTAGTTATTTATGCCTGCTCGTGCTTTGGAAACTTCTTTGTGGGTCTCAGCTACTATGGAGCCTTATCAAGGAGACAGATTTAAGCATAAAAATTCAAGGGCTCTAGAGACTGAAGTCAATCTCTAAGGAAAAATGCAGTTTTCCTCAGCTTAAAATAACTTTATAACGTCCTTTACTCTCCAAGGTCTCTTTCAAGGCTCTGCCTGGGTTCGATTTTGACTTGTGCGGAGTCAGGCTCCTGTGAGAAAGGAGGGCCAGGAAATTCAGAAAAGGCAGTTGGGGAGGAGAAGGAAAGGGGGAAATGCTGATAAGGGTGACAAACAGTTTCACCTTCAGGAGTGATGAACTGTGGGAGAGTTGGCTGCACTGAGGGTCTGGCACAGCTTCAGCACGCGCACGTGGGGATGGATCAGCTGAGAGAAATGACTGCATTTATTCAATGAATTTACATGAGGTGCCTGCCTTGCCAGAAAGGGACGGGCTCCCTCCCACCCCCTCTGAAAACATCAGTGGCTCCATGCAGGAATGAGGAGTGGAGCAGCAGGCTCGGCAGAGGGACAGGGCTGGGAGTTTTTCAGCAGAGCCTTTGCTGTGAAGGCTGCTGCACGATGCACCTACGTGCAGAGAGGAGTTCAACTCTGCCCTGGGCTGTGGCTCTTATAAACTGAATTAATGAATGGTTACACATAGCCAGCCTGCTGCTGGTTGTTCTATAGGCTGCTTTTGCCTCTAGCCAAATTCTCTCCCCTTCTCCCCCAGGCCCTGATTCCTAGAAATCCACCAGCAGCTTTTTTCACTTCTGATTCGTGGTATTGGGTTCTGTTCTGTAGTTGTGTTTCCCTTAAAAACAGTATCTGTATGCTGTGTGTAGGGCAGGAAACACTGATTTGTACTTAAATGTAAGGGACAGAAGAGGAGGAATAGGTTTGTACCAAAAGGCTGGACCTGCAAATGCTTTCATAGCATGTGGTGAGAGAACTGGGGCTTGAGGTGGGGAGTCCAAGGCCCCTCATGCACTACACTGCAATGCAAGCCCTGAGGAAACGAACCTCTGGCACCCAGGAGTCAAAGAGCTTGTTAATAAAACATGCTGAAGGACTTAAATTACCAGAGAGGTGCTGGACTCCCCGCCCATGGATATGTTCAGGATCAGGCTGGATGGGGTTCTGAGTAACCTGCTCTAGAGGAGGGTGTTGCTTGGAACATCTTCCAGTGTCTAGCTGGAACTAGATGATCTTTAAAGTCCCTTACAACCCAATCCATTCTCTAATTTTACTTAACTCCTTAACCCTGCTGGGTTATTAACAAGGTGACAGTTAAATAGGCTGCCCGGGCCTGTAACTGGGGTGTGTTTATACTAAAGGCTCTTCTCAGTAAAACCTTTTGAACCAGCAGCAACTGGGGGTCCTGCAGCTGATGCTCTGCTCCCTGAGCTTCCAGAGCCAAAGAGCATTTGAAAGAATGCCACATCCCCCAATCTTTCTAAAAACAACCCACAATAAGCAATGAATATTTAATTTTAAAATGGGATGAAATAATGATTGGATTCTTCACTTAATGCCTGTTACAGCTGTTGCCTTTCTGCATGGCCAAGGATGCTGCAGGATGTGACCTGAGCTGAAGGTCCACAGAGTTCAGGCTCCATCTGAATGTGCATATCTATCCCAAAGAGTCACATTTTGTGGGAGATGCTGAGGGATGAGGTACTGTGGTAAATACCAGCTTGGCGTGGGAATGTTGGCCAGCCAATAGTACAGCAGAGAAGCTTCAGGCTTAAAACTTTAATTCCTGATAGATGCCAGAATGACAGAGCCTGTCACTGGTGGCACATCAGAATCCCTACCTTGGAGTGATGCTCCTGCTGTATGGGCCTCATGGGACAGACAGAGCTGCTTGTGTAAAGTCTGTGCTGTAAAATTCCCTGGCTGCTCTGAATTAATTCATTTTTGAGCTAGAAAGTTGCCTCTGAGTAGGGGGGGAAAAAAATCGTGCCATCATGTTTTTAATGTGTGATTGAAAATCTACGACAGCTTTTACTGTCCTGCATTCAGCCTTGCTGACAGGTATCCATACTGGTAATTCTGTCAACATCAGCTTTAACTGGTTAACCATCGTAAACAAATCTTTCTTTGGGCCTGAGTTTGTCTGAATTTTGTATTACCTCTTGTTAGACCAGATTTGCTAAAGGACAGAGCTCTTTGATCGAATTTCTGTTCCTTACGTAGGTACTTGCAAACTGTGATCAGATTGTCCTATTAACCTTCTCCCTTCGTTAAGGAGAACAGATGGTGCTTCTGGAGCCTTTTTTTAAGCTGAGCTTTTGGTCCTTTAATCATTCTCTTGGAGGTTCTTTGCACTGGCTTCAGTTTTTCAATATTCTTCTTGAATTGCAAGCATTAAAACTTACCATAATTTTGACAGTGCTAATGCCACATGCTGATTTATTTTTTATTTTGAGCATCCCACATCCAAAGCTCTCTGAGCTTCTCTTGAGCACAGGACCATTCCAGCACAGCGTGCTCAGCTTCTCTAATTGCATGTTGACCATGGAGTTCCTGCCAAAATCAATGGCTTCACAGGATGCTGCCCCGTTGTGTGTGTTGCTCTGTGTGTGTGGCAGTACTGAAGTCTGTACTGTGTTCTTTGGTGGAGTTGATTTAGCCACGTGGATCTCTTGTTCCCTTCTCAGTTATTTAGCAGTCCCACAATGTTTGCCATCCTCAGGCTTGACAAGTAACAATTTTAGACTCTCTCCCACTCATTTACACTACAGGGCCAAGGAGCAGCCTCTGCCAAGTCCTCAGTAGGAACATGCATGTATACCTGTGACTGTTCAGTCACCACTGCATGAAATGATTTTCTTCTGTTAATACATGTCATATTATTTCCTTATCTCAATCAAATCATTGTGTAGCATGAAAGAAAATTCTGTATGAAAAGTCCAGAGTATCTTTTTATTGACTAAAATCATGTTGAAGTGTATTATCTTATACTCTTTTAAAAATCTATAATACTAGGTACTGTGTGTTCTGGAGAATTTCCAATTTATACAGATTAATTTTATCACGCTCATTTATTGGAGATCATTCTTAGGATTTTCTATTTAATTCTTAAAATGCTTGGCACATCAGCAGGTTTTTTTCCAGCTACTGTGACTTCCATGTACCCACCATATTTAAAATTGATATCAATAATAGAGTGTTTCAGGATGTTCTTTTAAAACTGTGGTGCAAGTCATCCAAACCTGCTGAATTTAGGTTCTGTTTAATTAGCTGCACTTTCAGATTCTGCTTAGTTGGTAGTAGAATAAGGAGTGTGGAACTGATGATGTAACACATGCAGACACCACTTAACTACTGCCACTCTGCAATGAAAAGCTTTAAAAATATCTTATAATTTTTTTGACCCCTACCATGTGGAACTGATTGAAACAGCAGGGATGGTTCTTAATTTTACTAGCTAAATTTGCCTCTGACCCTTCCTTTATTAAACTTACAATTGCCAGTTTTTGGTCTCTTGTCATCACCTTTCCCTTTCTCCAGGGTGATGTGTGTTTAATCCTGTGCTTCCAAGCAGCTGATTGTTGGACACAGCATTTTTTGAGTTCGTACGTTGTCATCTGGGTGGTGGTGATAATGTTTGGAGGGCATTTTGGTGGCAGCCATGTGGGACCTTCAGTTTTTCTGTGCTGAAATCCCCTGCAGTATCTCAGGTTTTATTCTCTTCTCATTCCTGATGATTTTTAAAGAACAAGAGTAAAATCTCAGCTTTATCTGAGCTATCATTGACTCAAGGAAATACTGAGAGTTGTTCCATTTCTTCTCTATTTGCCGTTCACAAATACACGAAAACCAATTATTTCTCCACATTTCTGTTGTGTGACTGTTTGCCAGCATGCAGCACCGTTGAGGAGTGGAGTTTCAGAAATGAGCAATTTTGGCTACTCTGGTGTGTTGTAGTCTTCTGCTGCCTAGACAGATAAATTAACCATATGAGAGACAGAGAGGAAACAAATCTGAGGTTTATTTGCTTCAACATTTTTCTTTGGGTATCCATGATTTGCTGTTGGTTTCCAGTGAGAACCCCAGAAGAAAACCTTTCATGGACTAAACTGTACATCTCACTCTAACAGTTGGTGGAGCATCATTGCACAAAGTCAATGTTCTCTGTGCCCCACAGGGCTCCCTGGTGGAGCACTTGTTAGCTAAGAAAGATAAGTTTGAGAAAGAGAGGTGTTATCTTCCAGTGAATTGCTCAGATGTGGCTGTATGCAGTGAAGTGCTATTAGTCCCTCGGGATATTTGCCAGCTAGCTTCAGAAGCCCTGAGGTTTTCCTCTTGTCCTGGATCTGGTAGGACAGCAGGCCACCCTGTTGTTGTCTTGCCACCCTGAAGAACACTCCAGGCAAGGTTTGAAAGCTGTCAGTGCAGAGGGCTTGTGGGCATGACAGTTCCTCCCAAGTACATGCATAATGAAAGCATAGTTAATATCTAAAGCCAGGTTTCACAAGGACAGAATAGTGCATTATTCCCAAAAGACGTACCTTCAGCTCGCCTGTCACAAGTCAGTGCAGTCCATAGTGAGAATATCAGCTAATCCACAGCATCTACTGAGTGCACAGCCTTGAGGTGGGGCAGCAAATGCAAAGCAGCTCAGGCATGCTCAGCTTGCTTTCACTGAAAGCTGAAATTATTCAAGTCTATTTGTGTTAGGCTTGATCTTAGGGTTTCCTCAGCTTGGTGTAAACAGGGTTCCTTGTTTGTCTTGTGCCTTGTTTGTCAACCAAAATGCTCAGTGCAGGGATTCTTTGATGATTTGTGTGGCACTCAATTAATGGGATTTTTATAACTGGAATCAGCTGATTTGTAGAAACAAATAAAGTGTTTTTTAAAGGTTTCCTTTGTGAAAACCATGTCTAACTGTTATGAATGACCTTGATATCGAAACAACAGACACATCACACAGCTTCTAAGTTAGCCTTTCTGAAATCTCATCCATACTCTACCTTTGAAGCAGTTCTTACAAGGATTATCTCCTCCACCCTCAGCCTCCATCCTCCATAATTGAAAGTTTATACAGCAGCCATGTGATTTCAGTATGGGCCGCTGGCACATGTGACTTCTTTAATTCTCTCCCTGTGCTGCGATGCGATGGGAATGAAGATGGGAGTTACTACACTGGATAACTGCAAATACTGTTAATGTTGCTGCCAGACAAAACAAGTGTTCAAAATTGCATGGATTTTTTCCCCTCCTTTTAATTTTGACCCTCCCACCTCAATTGGGTAGAGCTGAGATGTGATGAACTCAGACCTATCTGTTTGGTGCTGCAGAAGATTCTCTGTAAGTCTGAATGTCCCACAATGGGCAGGTCTGTTAGTTCTGTGTTACTGGTATGTTCTGTAGTACTGGATATTCTGTATTATAGGAATGTCTGCCTTCTGCACTCTGCTGTAATGTAGCTGTTAATCAGTAAAAACACACAGAATGAAATATGGCCCTTGTCAATGCTGTTACTGAGGTGCACTTGCAAGTCGGAACCCTTGAGAGTAACTGCAGGTGTTGCCAAGCACACACTGTACCTGCAAAAGGGAAGATGTCCTTTGGAAAACAGTCTCAGGTTGTGGGTGGTTGGGAACTGATGCTTTAAATTGTAGTTTCGTGCAGATGGCAATCACAAACAGCATTTTTTATCCTTTTGCTTTATACTGTTTTTTCTGTGCTATAAGTCTGCTTCATCTGAATGTGCCCTAAACTTCCAAAGCAGCGGTGGAGAGGGCAGCCCAAATTGTCCAGTTGGCCATGGGCTGGAAATACTGTCTCTACTAATTAGAGCAGCATGACAGGACCTCTTCATTCCCTGAACAGTGGCATGCACAGTAGTATGCCGTTAGAATATTCTACCAAAGACACATCTACAATCTTTAAACTTAATGTAGCAAACCCAAGACTTTAAAGATGCCTTAGAGGTCTCATTTGTTATTGCAGATGGTGCCTCTGGTGTGTGATGATTTATGAGAGATGGCTTCTGTCTGCTTTGGAGAAAGTACTCTGTGCCCATGAGCAAGTCTCTCTGACACCCTGTTGGCAGTGGGGTGTGAATTCATTGCAGGGGAGATGTTATTTGACTCACCTCAGAAGTGACTTATGGTAAATGATCCAGGGCGCCTTCAAGAGCTGTAGTTTTTGCTATACTTAATGTTTAAGGTTTGAGATCAGATTTTTGGGATGTTTCCTGCTGGAGCAGGATGGAGGCTGAGTGTTGTGTAAAAGACATGCTCAGGGGCTGGTCAGACACAGTTGACACTGGGATTCTTCAGCAGGAAGCAGGAGCATTTGTTCCTGGGGTTCAGTCTCAAAGCTATTGTGTGCTTGATGTCACAAAGCCACCCAGCAGTGAGGTTCAAAGAACTCTTGTTGCTGGAGCAGCTCCAAGGATGTGTGTCCTGTCAGCAGAGCAGGTGACACTGCAGTGATGCAGGTTTGTAGTCCCCCAGATAGAGTGGGTGACTGAGCATCACCAGTCTCTTCCTGCAGACCTGTGCTGACTGCGGCCAGAACCTTTGCTCCTGTGTCCCACATCTCTGCTGTGCTTCTAAATCATTGATGCTACAGGTGATTTTGGAGGTGAGGTTGTTCTGGGAAATGTCTCAGGAAGGAAATTCCCCTGAGCTACCCTGCAGGGGCTATGGGCTCACCTGAGCGAGGTGATGTGGCAGTGGCTGCATCCATCCCAGGGTAGCTGCAGTTGTCAAAGGAGAGGTGAATGGGATTAGTGAACACTGAGTTCCTTGAGTGTTATCAAATCATAGAATCATTGGTTCAGGCAAGTCTAAAAAGTGTAAAATGATCAGTGAATATAAGAATATGGGGGTAGATAGCTAATATGTGGTGTGTACCTAGATAACTTTCCCTCTCTCTGCTTCTGCCTTGTAGAAACAGGGTACTGATCTAATACAGCCTATCTTTATCCTGAGAATGGAGAGATCTAAAAAAATCTGGAATTGTTTGTGGCAGTTCACATTTCATGTTAAATTTAATGTTCCTCATGTGCTAATCATTAAATCAAGTGCTATGATGCCAGCTATGTATTTTTATTTTAAGCATATTAGTATCTCAGTTGCTCCGTGCTTCTCTCTTGTTCAGAAAGACAGCTCTTGGTGTAGAAGATAAAATGTATTTGTTTTCACTGTTAATAAACATCCAGTTACATTCACTGACAGGACAATGAATCAGTGCAGCAACATGCCAAGTCTGCCAAGGCCACTTCTGGAACGTGGTGCTGCAGTTCCCTGCAGACCAAGCACGAGGTTCTCATGGGTCTGTTGTTTTCTGCTGGCCACCTCAAATAAAATTAATTGCAGAGCATGAGAAAGGGAACTTTTTCACAAGCTGAACATGCTGTGAGCAGAGATGAATGGAAAGGGGTTTTGAAAATACCTGAGTCCTTGTTTTGGAAAAGGTGGAAAAATGGTCTATTTTAATTCATCCCTGGTGGGATTCTGCCAGTGTGGAGTAAATCACAAGACAGATTTGTAGTCCTTATAGTGTTATCTTTCTGTAACAGCACAAACTTGCTTGTTTGGTGGATAGAGAAGGTTTTACAGCTTAGTTATTAAAGCAGTGAGAACCAACCTGGCTGCACTATGAAAGAGATATGCTAATGTGATTTCAGTGTGAAATGGTCCTAGATGCTGTGCTCCTTGAAAAGCTTTTAATGTTTTCAAACAGTTTCCAGTTTTAGGATTTGTGAGGAAAAGGTGATTTGATTTTTTTTTTTTTCCTCTTAGCTTCTCCTTTCTTTCCTTTTTTTCACTTTTCACTTGGACTAGAATGTAGGAGGAATTAAACTCTTTTGCTTTTGTTGACAAAGACACAAATTTGTCTTCTGTTTTGTAATAGACTTTTTCTTGTTGTTTGGAGTAATTGTATTAATCTATTTTTGTCTCCAGGCTAAGAATACTCTCCTGTCCTCAACACTGTAGTTGAACGTAGGTCTTGGAGTCTGTGTCTGTGTTTTTTAGCTTTTTCCCTGTGGGCAGGCTTTAACATCAATAGGGCTTTTTTTCTACCAAGCGACTTTGATCCACAACACAGGTAATGATATCCAGGGCTCACCTCCCTTCTAAACTCTTGAGCATCTCTTTTCACAGAAAAGAATCTAAAGAATTACTTCTAGCAAGGAAATAAATTCATCATGGAGTTTCATATCTGATTTCTTTTCAGCTATGCAAACTATTATCTTGGTTAAAGTGAATGTACTTTGTCCTTAAAAACAATTACTTCAATTATTTTTTGCTATGCTGCACTCTGCTGATGGCATGTGTGGCCAGTGGGACTCACTTAAAATATGTAGGCACTTAATATCAGCTCAGAAAGAAAGCCATCTCAGCTGGAAAAAAATTAATGTAATGTAAAGAATTAGATTATTTTTTCCATCTGACCTTGCCTCTATTTAGTTATCTTAGCTTTTGATGTTGAATTTATGGATTAATAATTGTAGCTGCTTGAGCAAAGTCAGGGCAGAGAACAATTACAGCTGCAAACAAATCCCTTTTCAACTTTGCCTTTCCCTCATTTGCAGCGCAGTGTCTACAGCACTGCTGTAACCGTGCGCACAATTACTCACGTTCCTAATAACTCTGGGAGAACTAATGACTTTTTCAGAGCCATTTGCAGCCAAAGGAGGGTTTTCTGCTGCTGGTGCAGCTGACGGTCTGCAGGGCACGTTTACCCTGCATCATCATGATGCCACACCTCAGTTTATTCCATCACAGCTGCCTCTCGTGGCAGCAGCAGCCCAGCAGCAGCTCAGAGGCCTGGTTAGGGCCACAAAGGATTTTTCAGGCTGGTTTTGCAGTCTCTGCTGAGTTTTACTCAGTCCTTGCTTAGCCTGCTTTGTGTCCCTAGTTCAGTGCTTTGAGGCTGAGTCTCTGATACACCCCCAGGCAGGCTTTTGGTGCTGTGTGAGGGCACATCTTGCTGTGGCTGGGATGGTCCAGCTGTGTGAGTCAGTCACTGCTGCGGGTGCTGGCTGAGCTTTGCTTTGGATAATTCACAGATAATGTTTAGAGACTGGAGTTGGAGATGCCGCAGTTACTGTGGCCGTGTAAGGGCTGTAGAGGTTGGGTCCCTCGGCCCCACAGCAGCTGATGGATGGTGTGTGACTGCAGGTGTGACTTCCTGAGGGTGCTGTGGCAGAGGCACACCTTGCAGTGTGTCTTCAGAGCACTCGCTGTTCTTGGAAACTAGACCTGAAACTGGCTTTGCCTTCAGGGGTTTGTAGTGGAACAGCCTGTTATAGCCTAACTACCTGAATTTTGGACTTGGAAAGCCTCTTAATCATCTCATAAATCTAATCAGTGCTGTAATTTTTGGAAAACTCGGGATTCATCTTGGAGCTGAAGCCAAGTGTTCTTGGAGAAGATCTAAATCTGTTGGAAAAGGTGGATCCTTGAGCTAGAAGCATGATATAGAACAGACACCTGTCCTCACTGTTGCTGACAGAATTGAAGAGCTGCTGTCCATGCTAAGCAGGTTTTACTTTGCATCTGTAGGTTTGAGGGTGCTTTTAACCCACAGCACTGCTCACCAGATCAAAAGCATGATTAGAAAATGAGATGTTTAATTATTGTCTCATTAGATGTATGGACCTGCTGTACAGAGCCTCCCTGTCCTGCCCCCGAAGTTGTTTCGAAAGCTTAAACCTTTAAATAGAGGGGTTCTCTGTCTACTCTAAGGCATTTTTTTTAAATTAGAGACCAACTGATTTTCTTGTAATTTGTACTCCAGCTCTCTGTTTGATGTTAGTGGCGTTTGAGAGCTGACTTAGTGCTCTGTCCAGGCAGGAATGAACCCCACTCTGGGAAAGGGGAGTTCTCCTGAGCCTTTCATGCCTGCCTCACTTCATCTCTGCCTGGATTTCCATGGCTGTGAAATGACTGATAAGTTGTGGAGCTGTGAAGGTGCAAATAACTGCAGCACTCTGAGAACCTTTCCTGTGAAGTGGTAGCGAAGAGCAGTTTTATGGCTATTGCTCCTCTGTGCTTTCTGCATACCAGCCACAATTACCACGACACCACAGGTAGCTGCAGTGCTTCTATAATTAGCTGGTGACATGGGGAGCACTGGTGAAATAAACTTTCCTTGGGAATACACCAGCTACTTACCCAAACACATATTGCTTTTAAAAAGACATTGTGGAAGGGGCCTTTTGAGTCACAACTAGCACTATTTCACATGTTCTGTATGTGAAAGGAATTCAGTTTTCTAATCTAGTGCTATAGCCAGCTAACTGCCTCACTAAGAGAGCAGAAGGGCATTAAAGCGCTGAATTTAAAGCAACCTTTAAAATTATTTTTGTCTAATAAATCATTCCAGGAGCTGGATTTTGCCATATGCCCACGTTCCTGTTCCCACCAGCAGCCTGTTTGATCTCACATGTGGTTTTGCACCATGTCATATACTGTCAAAAAGTTCTCCCTTCTCCCTACCCAGTCCTATTACTGACTTCAGTGTTGCTTCATGCAAGTGTGAATGACTCAATATGGAGGAAGTCGTGGAGATGGGGACAAAGCCTGAGCAGAAGGATCCTCCCTCTCTTCTCCCTACTGCCAGACAAGCCATCAGAGAAGATAAAACCATTTTTCTTTGTCCCTCTATTTGCTTTGAGTTTGCCTGCAGTGTTTCATATGCTGAGCACTGCTTGCATCTCACCTTGTGCTGTTGGCTGTGTGGGGTTTTGGGGCAGTAGAAATAACCAAGCTGGATGCTGGAGGGAGGCTGGTGGTTCAGGAGGCTACAAAGGTGATGTCAGCCCTGAGCATCCCAGCACTGTGCTCCCTGGGGCCAGGAAAGCTTCCCCATAGCCCTGTACTGTTGGGCTTTAGGCAGGGCAGCAGGAGCTGTGCCAGCCCCTTGACTGGGTCTGAGGGCAGAAGTGAGTGTGAGATTTTGGTGGGAAATCCCAGAAGTGCTCACAGGGCAGTTAGCATGGCAACCTGCACCCAAACAATACTTGATATTTGTTTTGGTCTGCTTCAAAGGTTGTATCAGGGTATCTCCTGCCATGAAACACGGGGATCACATTCCATCCCTGTCAGGAGCTGCTCAGTTCTGAGGTACCTGTTTTAGTAGCTTCCACAAGCCCCAGCAAAGGCAGGAGTGTGGGATGTACAAGAGGTCCTTGTGTTGACAAGCTGGTGAAACACTTGAGTAAACACTTGTTCCTTTGTATGGTCCAGGAGAATCTCTAATTTAAATGCTGGTGGCTGCAGAAAAGATGCTAATGAACCAAACCTAGCAGCCTCATTTACCCACATGAAATCACTATCAGTGGATAACTCATTCTCCTGGAAAACACAATAATAGTAATGTAGTATACAGAGCACAATGCTGCCCTCTAATAAGTCTGACAGGCAGATTGCAGTGTATATTTAGACTGTATTAGCCAGCCAGAGATTTCAAATGCTTTTATGTGCAGACCCTTGTTGCTCAACTCCTGCTCTTTGCTGGTTGAACTAAACTAATTAAAGAAAAATGTACTATAGCTGAGAAGTCTGGAAAAGCTAAAAGCAGGCTTTCTAAATAAAATAAGCCTCCTAAATGAACAGCTTTCAGTACTTTTTGCAGAGATGAAAGTTTCTTTGGGAATGGACAGGGTGAGTATGCCATGTTTTGTTCAGGATCTTGGGTTCATAAACATGGACCTTTGTTGCAGACTATAAGCACTCAAAAAAACCTCCATTACCTGGCTTTTTTGCTCTTACAACACGAAGTGACAGTTCAGTTGAGACAAAAAGGGTACTAAGTCATTTAGTGCATGATATATGGCCCGTAGCCTCCGAGCAGCAGCACTTCTGGTGTGTGTTTAAAGGTTTAAAGCTCATTGAGGCTGATGTGTGCAGTGCCTGAGGGCTGCCTCCATAAGCTTCTTAGAGCATGTAACCTGTGGAGAACTCTCCTGCTTCTCCTTTGGTGTATGTGTGAAATGCTGCCCCTCTGTGTAGGCTGGTGTGAGTGCCAGGCACAGGACATCTGTCCTTGATGGCTGCAGTGGGACTATCTCCTGTCTCAGGTGCTGGAGTGCTGCTCGGGATCTGCTTTGCTCCTGGCCAGTAAATGTGTCAGGGCTTTTGTGAGGAGGGTGTTACCAGTAAAATAGTTGCCAGGTGGTGTAGAGCTGTATTTAAAAGGTGCCAGTTGGTTTGAAGGCCTTACAGCTATGGGAGATAAGTTCCACAGGATGTCCTCTCTTCACTTGCACAGCTCCATAGGGACCAGATATAGGTGGGATTGGGGTCTGTGCATTGAACTGGTCAGCAGAAGCATCATCTGGTTCAGTCTGTTGGTAAAAGATGGTCATGGTCTCACTGGTGCACCCACATACCTAGAGGAGTCCTTTCCATGTCCTGTGCTATCCCATGGAAAATCCCAGTTTCATCTATTTTTATGAACATTGCTTGTTTCTTTTTTGCATATTTTCTTCTGAAGAGTAGATTAGCTTTCTAAAGCAGTGAACTTGTGCTTTTGTGTCTCCAGACTGCAAACACTGCATGTAGCTGGGACTGGCCTGATGTGCGTTGATCTGGGTCAAACCATTGCAGAGACGTGGGCAGGTTCAGGCTCCCTCTTGCTCTGTCTGAATTTGACTCGAGTAGCCTGTTTTTATCCTCTTCATGGTGGAAATTGGCCCAGAGTAGGAAAACTTTATCTGTTTGTGTAATGTAGAGGCAATATCTGGTTCCTGCCTTGAGCAGCACTTGATGTTGAAACGTAGAATCTGCGGCGTTCAGCCTGTTCCCTCTGCAGCCGGAGTTTGGAGGGTGGATTTGGCGTTCGAAGAAATACTGGCACGCTGTGCTGTTGAGCGCTGGCCCACTTCAACTGCTAATGGAAAGATAAAATACATTTTGCTCTTGGCTGGCTTCCTTGCTTGCTGATGCTAATACATCACGAGCTAAGCATTTCAGGGGTCATCTTGAGAGAAGCAGAGACCTGAATCCCCCTGATCGCACCTTCCTGCTGTTGTTGCCATTTCAGGGAAACGTTGTCGGGTCAGAGATCAGTGTTTGCACGTCAGCAGAGCGGGTGCCAGGTGACTCCAAGGGCTGCTGTGCAATGGGAGTCACGATCCAAAGCAGGATGGTGGTGGTTCTCCTGACTGGCAGGTTTCTCCATGCCCATCTCTTAATTTTTGCACTTGTACTAAGGTCAGACTGAAAACCTGCAGGACGGCAGCTTTCACAACCACCTTTATAGGACACGAGGCTGAGGAATGCCTGGTCATGTATGTACATCTTTATTGTCCTCTAGGAAAATTTGTAGTCTCTTCATCATTTTGTAGCACCCCAGGGAGCTTTTCTGTCTCTGCCAATTAATTTGCTGTGGTTATTTCAATTTTGTTCACAACCTGCTCAACAAAAACTCCTCAAAGCTACATTCTCCACATCGAGAGAGGAAAAACACAAAGCTAGTCTGGATCACAAGTAACAGTATGAGACATAATGCTTAGCCATAAAAATTGCATACATGCTTATAAGCTGATGCATCGAAAACTCGAGTGCTTCCTCAGCTGCCTGCCACTATGAATGTTAAAGATGATAGAAATAAACTTTAATTTGTTCATTAGTGTGAAAATCAAACAACTGCAAAGCCAGCTTTTATTATACCTCGCTCAGAAGGGTTTTGCAACAATGACTTAATGCCAATTATTTCTTGATCTCATTGTCCCACATAGCCATCGCTTTTCTTTCTTTTAGTCCCATAGTGGAACTTACGCTTTTAGCACCAGATTATGGAGACTTTGGTTTTGCCTGGACACCCAAGAAAGGTGGAAGAGAAGGGAAAACACGTGGTATTTCCACTTCACATTTCATTGTGAAGTGAACATGTGAAGTACTGTTTAAGTGTTCTGCTGGATATGTCCCTTTTCTCTACAGAAGAGGAATATTTAATAAAGAATTGCTTAGGATTTCCATGTGTATGCTGCTTCAGTGCAGGACTTGGCAGGTAGTGGAGGGCTGCTGTGCAGTGCTCTGGCTTAACTCGGGGAGGCTGTGCCATCTCCCCTGCTCATGCTGTCAGGCAAGCTTTGACTCATGGATGTTAATTAACCCCAAATCGTTTTTCAGCCTCTACTGTGGAATTTTTTTCTCAGCACTTAGGCTTTTGCATGAAATTGGTTTATTTATCCCACATTCCCCCAGAGTGGAGAATTTTAATTCTGTAAGCACCAAATGTCTCTTTTTCTTCCTCTATACAAGGCCTTTTATTAGCCTGCTGCTGCAGATCAGTAATTAGCTACGGAAGTGATGTTTGCAATTGTGTTTTCTACCTGGGGAGGTTGCAGTAGGTGCAGGGTGGCAGCAGCTCAGCCAGTCCATACACAGACACCCTGGTGCCAGCTCTGCTTCTGCTTGTGCTCCGTCTCCTGGCAGCTTTCTCTAAGGGTGCTGCATAATTGCTCTGCTGGAGGTATTTTCATTAATAATGGAATTTAACTTTTTAATGCGCTATTAACTAGATTTCCCTCCCTTAGGCTGATATTAGCTGTGGTGGTTTATGGGGCTTTTCATGTGCACACAAATGGAATTGTGTGCAGAATTTGGACCTGTCAATCAGGGTGATGAGTCCCAGGGCTGTTAGTGAAATTTGCCAAGTGACCTGAGGTGAGGCATTTGGATCCTGTGAATGTGAGTTTTTCAGGAAGGCTTCATGTTAGTGAACTTTAAAGTGCTGGAGGCTGCTCTGGGAAAGGGAGGATGTCCTGTGCCACAGTTTTCTCTAGTAATTTTAGTCTAGGTGATAAAATAACTTTGATTGCCTGGAGCCTTGATGCTTCAAGCAATTTAAAACGGTATTGCCTCAGTTGAGGTTTTACTGCCATACAAATATCAGCAAGCTCATCTGCCCTCAAGAAAAGATGGCTTGATAAAGCTTCCCCTTGCAGATATGAGGAATGGTGAGGACATCCGGTGAATCCAGGGGGACTTCATCTCCCTTCCTGGGAGAGTGGCAATGGGGGCTGTCCATGTCCCAGCTTAGCTGCTTGGCACAGTCCCACGAGGGACTTGGTGTTTTCTTGAGGAGCTAAAAGCCAAGTCAGATATGCTTATCAGGAGAGGGATTTTGACTGGTTTCAGGTTCCTTATATTTATTAAAATCTGTTTTCCTTCTCCTGGTTATAAATTAAGGCAGTGCTTTCAAGACTCTTTAATTGGGGCTGTAACAAGGCTCATCATATCTGGCAATGATGAATAAAGGGTTTGACTGGAGCATATGTTAATGCACAGAGAACAATGACACTTAAAATAAATGTCCCCAAAGTGCCATATTTGGCAGTGGCTGCAGGAAGTCTGTAGTAAACGATGCAGTGCTGCTGTTGTGCTTATGACAACAGCAGTTTCTGTCTGGTTCAAGGTTTTCATTCTGCTCAGCTCCTGTGTGGGAAGCGACCTGCAATGGGTGTCTTGCAACCAGGTTTTCAAAAGTAGCCACTGCTCTGAGCTGTGTGAGAGCTTTGTTGGCATTCTCCCTGCGAAAGGCTGTGAGAATGCAAGACACCTCCAGCACCAGAGGCAGGGACTTTGGGGTTCTGGGGGCTCAGCGGGTTTGAAATATGGGCTAGAATTTGATTATTTAAGTTTTCCAGGCTGCATGTGGTCAAGGTGCTGAGTGTCTATTTCTGGAATACAGATCTCTACCTCTGTTATAGGATGCCACCAACCCAAAGGTGGCCCTGCATATTTATTTGCATTTGTGCTGTGTAGCCTGAATCACTTGGATGTAAGAGCTATTTGCACTAAGACACAGCTTTTGCACTGGCCTGGTGTCTGTATGACAAGCAGAGCTATTTAAGCATAATATAAGCCACCTTCTTTTGCAAAATTGATCTTTTTTTTTTCTTTTGCTCCTATGTTAACTGCATTAGCATGTAACTGAAACAAAAAAAAAAAGCCTCGTATTTATCACTTTGCAAGGGTTTTAGTGGTGGCAGTATGATGGCCCCAGAAAGGCATGTATTTAAAAAGCTTGGGGGGGTTGTAAGCTTTTTGATTAGTAAGAGATTTATTTCTCATCTGTGGGCACAAAAGTTCTGTTACACATCAATTCATTAAGCAGATTAAATAAAGCCAACCGAGTTGGCTGTGAGCTGAGAGCATAGAGCTGTTCTCACATGAAATGAGGGGGGATGCACAGGCAATTCATTTATCATACATTACGCGGTAAAGTTCAGCTCAAGGCTTATGCCTCCCACCACTGCTTTCATTTTAGGGGCCGAAAAACCAAACCTGAAAGCACAGGTAAAGTCTGTAACCCCACGTTTCCAGAAGGGGGGTTAATGCAGAGGACAGGGCAGCACAAGGTAGAGAACGGGGCTGACTGAAGCGTGCAGGAGGAGGTCACCTTCTGCTCCAAGAGGCTGCAGCCACCTTGGCTTGCAGGCTTCCCAGTAATGCATCTGGGAGCTGAGCAAGGTGAGGGGAAGGAGAGGGCAGCACTTGGCCGTGGGTGGGGGTCCGTGCCCGCGGTCAGTTTTGCTGTTCCGTAAGGGTGTGTTGGCACCTGCAGCTGACGGCGGCGTGCGCTGGGCTGGCCGTGGGCAGCAGCTCTGCCGTGGCACTGGAGCAGCTCCAGCACGCCCCTGGGAAGCAGCACAGGGGACAGCGTGTCGCTGGATGCTCTCAGACAGGGTCCCGTCCTCCCGGGGAAATGAACATTGCACGCTGCCTGCTGTGGCTTAAACCGAGCCTGCCCAGAGCCTGGCATCGCAGGCCGGCTTTTAACCAGACCGTGCGGAGCCAGACGGGTTTTTCAAGCAAAGCATATCCAGGCTCTGTGGCAGGAGCAAAAAGCGTGGCAATGTTTTTTCTCTCTGACAAAGTAGAGCTGCTGCAGGTGCCACAGAGAAGATCGGTGTTAGACAGCTTGTAACAACACCCTTGCCACAGCTAGGAGTGGGCTAGGCAAAGCTGGGTGGGAGAAAAATCTGCATGCCTGTGCCAGGGAGATCTTCTGCTTAAAAGAGTTGGGAGAATTTTTACCTGGAACGGTTACAGATATAAACTTATAGAGTTATAGAAACTATTTGTATAATTGCCCTAAAGAACTGTGGTTGAGAGTAATGGGAATATAGGATACTGTGAATAATAGAAAGAAAAAACCACCAAAACCCCCCTCCAAGCAAAATAAAAGACCCTGGCTGCTAGAGGGTTTCCAAACCTCAGCCGGGTGTCTTTGCACTGTGTTTCTTGTTGTTCCATGTTCTGGGAGGGCTTATTAAATCAGCACAGTGCTGTAGAAGGTCTGGCCAACAGGTCAGATTTTCCTGGACCTGCTAAGTCAGGCCAAAAGTCATGACAGATGTGACAAACAACTGCCAGATGTGACCTAGCCTCCCAAAAGGAGTTGGGGGTACTGGTCCCACTGATCTGTGCCAGAGGAGCCTGCCCAGGGCAGAGTTTGGGTTTCTCTGGCAGAGCTGTGCAAACACCAAGGAGACAGAGGTGCTGTTACTGAAGATGATCTAGAAAAAGAGAGTTGTTTTCCTCTTTTCTGAAAATAGATCTTGCCTAAATAAACTCCTAGTTCTTTAAAGAACACCTGACAACCAGCCTGGCTTTTTACAGCACACTGGGATTCAATGCTGAGTGAAGGCTTGGTTCACTTTCAGTGGTTGCTTTCTCATTAGAATTGTGCTAGGGAAATGCACTGTCAGTTCAGCAGGGAGAGAAATTAGACTAATCCTTTGGGGATTTTCTTGTTCTTACTCTAAGATATTGCTTCATTAATGAAAGAGAGGGAAATAGGGGATTTCAGACTTTTTTTTTCTTTATTAAAAAAATCTGGTAAAATGAACTTGTAACAACTCTTACCTTTGAATGAAGAACTGATATGAATTAACCAAAATGCTTGTTCAATAGTCTTGCTTTTTGATCACTTGTGGGAAAGGTAACAAGCGTGGATATATATCAAGACCTGAAACCTGAGCTGGAAAATCACCTTAAGATAAACCCAATCTGCTCCCTAAGTTACAGCTTCCAACCCACCATGGCTTCTTACACAGCAGAAACATGAATTAGTGTCTGTCCTTGCCCACCCAGTTGCCGCTCATCTGTAGGTATGACGTCTGCTCCCAGTCACTGGAAGCCCAAATCTCCGCTTTTCCTCATGCTGTTTCTGTCACGGAGCTCTAAGCAGGCTTCACTGGAGATTAACATGTTTAAAAGCTTTTCCTGTAAATTATCTTCAGTTGTATTAATTGACAAGTTCTTTAGTTCTTGCTAATGTTTCACTGAGCCTGAGCTGCCTAAGAGGGAAATAAATGTCACTGCCTTCTCTAGGACAGCGGGACTTTGTGAGCTTGCAGTTGAACTGAGACATCCCTTGGGATTGCCTTACAGGCAGAAAAAGTCCTGCAGACTGCATATTAAACTTCCTATTTTTAACTTTATGTCAGGTTTAGAGAGCATAGCAAGACAACCTGATTTTCCCCTGAGGATTCAAGTAGAAATATCACTGTCATTTCAGCTCACTGCTTGGGGATAATTAATTACCGCTGAGGACAACTAACCATTTTAAGGAAATTTTTTTTTTCTTGAGAAGGGCAGGAACAAACACAGGGTAGAAGTGGCTGACCCCACGAGGCCAAGTCAAGGCACTGTGATATACAAAATATAGTAATTGTTTGCTGCCCTGAGCCTTGGTGATGCAGAGTGGGTTTGGTGGTGTTAGGGTTCCTTGGGCCTGTCCTTGATGGCTGAAACTGTAATTCAGTTGACATGGACAGTTTGTTCAGTAGTGGTTCCTGATTTCAGGTGACTGTGGAGAAAGCTCTGCCTGTGGCAAGGGCCAGAAGGGCTCAGAACTATATAAATGAGTTGTTTGTTCCATGCTGCTTGGGCAGTTGAGGATGAAAGGGCCTTGAGCTTCTTCCTGGCTTTCTTCTCCATCAGGCCGCCCGCACAAGCCCATCCAAGAGGAGATGTAACAGCAGCTGGAAGTCCTTTGCTGTGGGTGTGATGGCTCAGGACTGAAAGATCTCAGAGTGCTTAAACCTCTCTGATACCAGCAGCTGCTCTCCTAGCTATCATCCCATCTCATACAGATTGCTGGATGCTCTCTGTATTGCAGAGCCAGCCTCCTAATGACATGGTAAAAGAGGAGCTTGATATGAGCTGCTTTTTTGCCAAGTTCAGCTGTGTTCTCTCTTTGGTCTTGGCAGGCCTCATTGCTGTGATAAACATATCCACAACTTTATGAAAAAACAAGGGTGGTTCTTCCAGGACTCTCAGCCATGTTTACAGTGTTCAGAGACCCTGTCCCCTTCCCCACACCATCCCTGAATGTATCTTGATGAAAATATCTTTCTGCTGGTGCTACTGGTACAGGTTTGCAGGTTTGTGGTGGCCCACTCATTATAATCTGATGGTAGTTTTGAGCCCTGAAAATCCTCCTAAATGTCACATGTGACACTTCTAGATCATGTTGACAGAGCAGGGGCACACATGTTCTTAGCTTCAGGGCTTTCCTGGTGAGCTCAGGACCACCTCATGAGGTCCTTATGCTGTTGGGAACCTGCAAAGTTTTCTCCCAGTTATTCTTTCAAATATCTACCAGGGTTTTTGAAGATACTTGCCATTGCTTCTGTACTGACTGCTAGGGAAGTTTGAAAAAATAATCTGGAGGAGGAGAAGCAAGAGTCTGTTCCTAATGCAGCCAAAGAGACATTTATGTGGCAAGAGGTAAAAGGAGAAACAGATGGAAGGCTTTCCTGAACTCTGATAACTCTGGCTCTCCAGCAGGATGATAGAAGGCATCTGTTTTCTGGTTTAATTGTTGCAGTTTACGAGTCCGTGAAAACCACAAAAGTATTTAGGGTTTCTCAAGCTCTGTTTCACAAAACCCTGTAGCTACCAGAGGTTGTGCAGTTGCAGGGGCTGGGGACTGTTCATGAGACAATCCTGTTCTGCCAGTACATGTGGCCAGCACCAGCACCGCTGGTGAGCCTGAGGATGAAGAAAGGGGGGAAAATAGACACACGTGTTTAGTGTGCCCAAAGAGGCCTGTCAGGGTCAGATACTGCCCTTGAGTCATCATGGTGCATGTCCTAGGCAATCTCACTGGTTTAATGGAGGATTTACTCACGGGTGATGTAAACCCAGACTTTTTTCCTCATTGCATATCTATCTTCTCTGACCTACTTGTTCTTACAGCATCACGAGCTGCAGTGTGTACACAGGACAATGGGGAAAAGCCAAGGGGCAGTGAAGCCAGTGGTATAAAGAGTTGTTTTGTAAAGTAATACTGTAATTATATAATGTTTAGATCATTGGCCCACTTGAGGATGGGTCTGATCCAGCAGTGCATGTAGAGCATTCCAGTGCGTGGCTGAACCATCCATACTGTGAGCTCATCCCAGGGCTCCTACTGAGGAAAAACATCATGTCCCCTCAGGTGGGAGAAACCAGGTACTGGTGGTACTTACCCGTGGTTGCTTCTCTTTTCCTGCTTAGGCCACAGTGTAGTTGTTAATGTGAACCCACAAATCTCTCAATGTGTGGGATATTGTGACTTCCATAGCAATGTACAGGGCAATTATATGGATGGATTTCCAATAAACAGACACTTCAGAGCTAAGTGGAACATGTTCTGGTAACATGTCAGATCAAGAATGCTTTATAAATAAATCATAGCTGTGATACATGGTGTGAGAGTATCTTATGAGTAAGTTAGACTGCCTGGGGTCAAGCATGGTTTCTTTAGGTCATTGTAAATGCGACAGAAAAGTCAGTTTTCTGCCTGTACTGTAACTTGCCTGGGGAAGTGGGATAGACTGGATGGTGGGAAGGAATGTGGGCTAGGGGTAAAAAACCAAGATAATGTTGCCTGGACACTTTTCCATAAAAATATCTTTCTCGACTGAATAGGTGATACTTTAGTTTCTCAGCACAAATCCCAAATAAACTTCTTTCTTGGTTCACACTGTCCCCAGTGAACCTGGTTTTGTCCTAGACTGGCTTCTCTGAAGGAGAGCCATGATGGAGTAACCCTGTGGTTTTAAATGTTCTCTGCAAGTGCAGCCTGTTGTGCAGCAAGCTCATCTGCAATAGATATTTGGGATTTTGAGATCCAGGCATTTGGAATTGTTTCCGGAGGAAGCGCAGAGAATAATCCTAGCATGAAAGTGTGTCTCCAAGTGGAAGATCCCTTATTTTGCAGGCACTTAAGTAGAAAATGTGACCGCCTGTGTGCCCAGACGTCTGTCACGTACCATCCAGCTGGTGTCCTCTCCTGCCTGGGGAGTTCTTGCTAGACTGAAGCGTGGTGCTTTAGCATTTGACCTGAGTTAGAGGTGAAGTGCTCCATGGGCAGGGGCAGTGTCATGGCTGGGTCTTTGCTTCATTCATGCAGCAAAAGGCCCTTGCAGATGCTCTTGCTGCAGATGACTTCCTCAGCTGTGGCTGCTTTGCTGCTGGCTGCCTGAATTTTGTCCAGAGTCTGCAAATACTACCACCAGATGCAGCAGCTATTTTTTTTTTCCCCCTGCACATGATTGAGGACAGCAGAGCTTTTACATAAGTAAAGTTTACTCCTGAATGCATGCATGCAAGTCCCAGTGCTGGCTCATACTTGCAGCTGGCTCTGGCCCTCCATTAAACAAATTCCTGAGTTCCTTGTTTGTTCTTTTTCCTGTCAAACCTGTGCTGAGCTGACTGGGCATTTAGCAAGAGTAAATCTGTAAGAAACGCTAATAGAGAGCAGCTGTTACTATCTCGAGAGAAACGTCAACGTGAATCTTCCCTCAAGGTATTTGTGTTTCAAAACCGAGAGAAAATGTTTAGACAGTGGCAGGGTCATAGGGGGAGAATTAAAACACGTTTGTAAAGAGGGTTTTGATTAAAATCCCCCTCCATCTTCACAACCTGCCATTATGCCAGCCAAGGAGGGGCAAAGACCTCCCTGGCCAGCTGCCCTGTCTTCCTCTCCTTGCTGAAAACCTCGTTGTACACCATGTTCATGAACTTCAAGTGCCCTCTTAAAATCCATATTCCTGCTGGGAACCTGCTTTGAAGCCATCTCGTGCTGATCAAACCTTGCTAATTTCTAGGTTATGTGTATTCTTGGCCATATTTATCTGCACTGGGCTCCAATGCTGTCCTATAAATACCTCGGGGAGGATCATATTCCCTCTTGCATTCTTCTTTGCTGGGTTTAAGTGGGCCAAGCTGCTTTAGTCTCTGTTGTGCACAGCTCTGCTTGTGGCTGATCCTGCTGACCCTGCTCCAGATGGGCTCCATGTCACCCGAACGCTGCAACGCAAGAAAGCCGCTTCTTTAAATATGAAAGTCTTTCAGGTTGATAGGCTTAAAGATCAACATCTTGTCTGGCATAAGGCTGGAGTCTGCAAATTCAGCATTTGGACTTAAATAGTTTTTCATTTTTCACACATTTTTAAAAAATTGCAGTATACACAGTAAACAGATGATGCTCAGCAGGGCACTGCATAAGCGGCTTTCTGTTGTGTATTGCTCTCGGTGATGGATGAAATTAGGCTTCAAGAGTTACTGGCAACCCTTCCCCAGATCTGTGGCAGGGGATGTTTTTTGGTGATTTATTTTTCAACTCTTGTGCCATCACTTCTTAAAGTGCTTGTTTAGCTCTGCCAACCTTCACAGAGGCTGAGGAATGTAGAAACACTTGGATCCAAATACCTTTAAGGGTTTATGAAGTTCAGATCCAGCTAAGAGCCTGGCAAGTGCCAACTAATGGAAGCTGTCAGAGTAGCTGAGATTTATGGCTGGTTTTGTCCATTATCTCTCTGACTGTGTCCAAGGGCCAATGCCTCACCAGAACTCTCACAAAGCAGCCACAGATCAATGCTTCTGTAGGAAGTGTCTTCCCAACCTCCAATATTTGGCTTATTCCCTAAAGCAGGAGTGTTATTCTTCATAAAATGTGTCAGCCAGTACCTTTGGATGGTTTTTCTTATAAATAGATGATCCTTTGTGGATTTGTGCCAGTCTCTTCCAATATAAGGCACTATTACATTGAGTTTCAAAGGTTGGTATAGCTGAATTGTGCAAGGAGAAAATAGGGTGAATTTTGGAAATACTGTGATCCAGTTGCAAGTCAGACTTCTTTAAATTTATGAATTTTTATTGAAAAACATAGTTGCACACAGTATTGTGCAACACATTCAATGAAGGCTGAGATTTTTGTCATACAAGTTTTTCTTTGGTCGTTTAATAGACAACCAGAATTACATTAATTTATTAAGGTTCATGTTAATATCCTTAGTTCCACTTTGTTGCTGAACCTTAAATTAAGCTTAAATAATTGGTAGAATAAAAGATTACCAGGAACATGGGAGTTAAATGATTTCTGATACTTGTCTGGAATGAGTGGATGTGAATGAAGCAGCAGAGCAGCAGTTTTGAGGTGACTGCTTTCCCAAGCTGGTGTAAGTATGCTGTTAATTAACATTTTTGCAGTGCCTTGAAAATGTAAATTGCTCCAGGAATGTTAAGTATCATTATTATGGCAGTCTTGAAAAGTAATAGCTTAATTTGAGTCCATTCTTTAGAATTACAAGTGGGACCATGATGTGGCTGCTAGAGTAGCAAACCGCAATTCAGGACACTTGGTTCAGCTCTTGGGGCTTTTTAGTGGGGTTTGTCTGAGGTCAGCTCGTGGCTGTTTACTGCTCAGTGATGGGTGACCTGGAGGAGGGGTAAGGAAGATGAGGACAGGTCTTTCATGGAGAGCCATCGAGTTGCTCAGTGAATTAGCACAAGGAAATGGTATGAAGAGTGTTCCTTGTAAAAACAGGCATTTGGACACGGAGAGCTGAGAGGGTGGCCTATTTATGGGAAGCAGGGCCATTCACTCACTAGTCAAGTGAAGCAGAGCCCTCAGGACTTGACCTGAGCACTGTGTTCCCATTCCTTGTGCCTGTGGTAGGGGAGTGATGAGTCCAGTCCAGGGAGCTCTGTGCTGGGAACTGAGCACAGCAAATGCTGTCTGTGGGAGGGCAGGCACAGAAATCTGGAGAAGTAGGAAGGTGAATATGTTTTCTCTGAAATTAGCACTGGTGAGATCTCTTGTAGAATACCTGCAGCAGTTTCTGATACCTGTAATTAGAAAAAAGATATTGGGGGGGAAAAACATATCAGAGATAAATCAGAGAATAGCATGAGAATGATCGTAAGGCACGACTTATAATGAGAGGCTGCAGGAATTTGATTAATTGAAGAGTGATTTGATCTGTCTGGTATCTAGATAGAGAACAGTTTTTAATGTACTGCAAGATCCAGTGTTTGAAATGGAAGGTGAGCACATTCTGACCAGAAATAAAATGAGGTTTAACTGTGAAGCTAATTAGCCATGGGAGCTGTATCTGATGCTGAGGATTATGGTGACCTCTTCATCTCTAGAAATGTTAAAGTGAAGATTGAATGCTTTTCTACTCCAGCTTTCATCAAAGTTGATTCAGGGCTATGTCTTGGTCTGTGTAAGGTACAAGACCCAAACAGGTAACAAAAGTGGCCTTTTTCATTCACTATGCTGCTTTAGGCAGGTTTAATGGGGGGTGTTGTAATTTTAAGTGCTATCAATGAAGTCAAAGCTCTAAGGTTGTTTAAAGGCAAAATTATGACTGAAATTGCCCGGCTCAAGGTTTCTCCGATGCTAGCTTTTAAAGAGTGTTGAATCCTCCAAAGTCTCTTCATTTCAACTGGAGTTCGCTCAGCAGCTGTGAAAATACAGCAGTCAGCTGGAGAAATAAGTGTCTCCAGAAGTGGAGCTCAGGAAGAGCCGTGTCTTCAAACCCACATCTACAAATTTTGCTTTATCCTTGCTGTGAGGACGAGGTTAGGTTCCTGTGAAACAGGAGTTACTGTTGACCATTACCTCCCAAGGACACGATGTGACCTCATGAGCTTTTGGAACAGGGCTCACAGAAGGGAGGCTGCACCAGTGCCCGTCCCCCAGCGCTGCCGGCGTCTGACGCTCGCGGTGCTGCCTGACACAGAGCGGCTGAGCTGACCTGCTGTCTGGCCAGGAAACACCAGGGCTGTCTTGCAAGAAGCAAAAAAACCAGTCAGGATTTGGTGTGTGTTGTCTGTAAATGCTTTTGTGTAAAAACCTGAGGATGTGTGGGTGTTTCATCTGAGCACTGCTCTGAGCTGGGCAGAGGAGGACTCTGAACAGGCAGTGCTGCAGGAGGGGACTCAAGCATCACGTCTTCCTATTTTCTTGGATTTTTTTTTTTTTTTGCTTGTTTGTTTCCATTTGGGATTGATTTTTTGGGGTTTTTTTGCTTGTTGTGGCTTTTTGTTTGTGGAGTTGCTTTTTGGTTTTTTTTTTTTTTTTTGTTATTCTGCTGTGTTTTGTTTAAACTGTAAGCTCTGTTTTTAATAGCAATTCCACTGGAACAGTTTAGTCTGAATGAGCTGGTGTTTTGTAACAGTGGTGTTTTTACCTGAGTCAGTCTTGGTAACACCAGAGTGGTCCCTGGTCAAGGGTGGGGGGACCCTTTGAAGTCTACAGCCCCTCACAGGGAGGGAGATGGTTCGAGGCAGGTCAGCTGGGCAGGGATGGGAAGGTGTTCCTTGCATTAGTGTGCATGTTCCCTGGTGCACAGTGACAGGATAAAGGGGATTTGTGTTCCTGAGGTTTCCTCGGTTTGCCTGAACTCGCCTCTGTCATCAAGGTATCTGCTAAGTGAGGGACAGGGCTGTTAGTGCTCTCTGGGCTGGTGCAGCAGACAAAGAACTCCTTGTCACCGGAAGGTGACAGTATCAAAATGAGACCCTGTGTGCAAAAAGTGCTTTTATTTGCATACAAACTGCCTAACCCACTATTAATGGATACATCTTGCATATATGGGAACCTAAGCATGACCAGTCACTCCAAATGCACAGGCATCAAAATTTGACCCGTTCAAAGTCACACGTTGAAGCGGGAAGCAAAAGCCAAGAATAGATTCAGGGTCCTGAACTTCCCCAACCTCTAGAATGGGAGCCAAATTTCATCTCTCACTTGTAATTATGGTCAAAGCCTGGGCTGGAAATGAGAAGCACTGATTTCTGTTTCTGCTCTGCAGTAGATTTTACTTTATGACCTTGGTGGAAAACGTGTCCTTCTGTGTCTCAGTTTACCTCCCACTAATGGCAACAACTGTACTAGTACACAGTAAGCTTTAATGGGCTCTGTTGCTGCACCTACTGAACTTAATAGCTCTCCTTGCAATGGGAGGAAGATCAGATGCACTGTGTGAAGTGTCTGGATGAAAGGATGGTGCAGAAGTGAGAGACATACTGTTTGTTTTAACATATGGGCCCAGGTAAAAGCTACGTGTGCTCAGGAGTCGATGGCTCACGTGGACAGGAAGGGATCACAATTCAGTCTGAAGAACAGCAGCCGTCTTATCCTCCTTGAGCTGCTGCTGTGTGCATGTGTGGTCTCACCTGGTCCAGGTGCTCCTGGGAGTAGGGGAGTGGAATTTGTAAGAAATCCAAGACCCAAATCTGTCAAAAATTCACTGACACAGGTGAGTGCAACACCTCGATGCTATGTGTGGTTGAGTATGTGGAGAGTTCCTGGCTGAGCAGGGTTCTGTCCTGTGCCTTATTTTCCTCATGCATTCCTCCAAGCTAGTTGTTTTTTGAGTATGCAGAAACTGCTTGCAAAGATAAAGCTGAACACTGACTCACCATGGTTCACAGTGCTGAGCTAGAGGAGTTATCAGTCCCAGCACCATGGAAATGAGTGCAGCACCACTGGCTGCTCTGCGTTGCCTCCTGTGCATTGCAGTGGTCTGGCTGGCTCTTCTGAAAAGGTAAGCTAATGTTGCAAAGTTTATCTGATGTGTTTCGTGGTAACTGGGGTCACCAAGTGGAATATTTCTGGCAAGTGGAATAATGTTTCTCTGTTCTGTTAGCAGATGAGGTCTAAGCACTACTATCAGTTTACACCTTTTGTGCTGATTCTTTGTTTCCTAGGCCAAGGGGTAATAAATCACCACCTGATCTGCTGACCAACCAAAAGTCTGTTCAAGTAAATTATCCCACAAAGACTATTGCTCTGCATTTTACTTTTCAGTTTTTCAGAACCTGATTAAGAAGTCCCTGTTTTGGAGTATCTATGTTGGTCAGGTCTCAGTGCATCAATACCCCCTCACGTCTAGCACCAGGGATCTCTAGAGCCTTCACCTGTTGAAGAATTGTTGGTTTCCATGCTCAGCAGGGGACTGTGGTGCCTGACAGAGACATGCAGCTACTTCCAAACCTGTGTTACTACCCTGGTTTGTCAGAAACTGAAATAGATTCCTTTGATTTGACCAGGTGCATAACTGCATGCTACAGACATACTCCATCCCAAAAAGCTTATAATTTGGAGAGGGCAAAGGGAGGTTGAAGCCTCCAAAGTTCCTGTGTCAGGTAGCAGTTAATGTGTTCCTTTCCTGCTATTCAGGAGGAAGGACAGGATTGTTCCTTTGCCATTATGAAGCTTTACACATTCGCATACACCCTCACCACCACTTTTTTTTTTATTCTAAAATGATTTTCTCATAAAATTGCCCTTGATCTCCAGCCTTGAGACACTGATGCATATTTATAACCCTTCCTCTGTACTTTCTTCTCCCTTGACTTTACCAAATCCCAGTCCTTGACTGAGTTGGGGATACAAAGCACAAGCTGCAGCCTGGGTGTGGGTGAGGGCTGGAAGGACTCTCTTGCTTTGCTTTTACTCTGCTCCACTTTGAGCTCCAGGTGTATAAAGAGGCACTATTTTGCTGCCTGCTAATGAAGACATTCAGTGGGATGTAACCTGTGCTTAGTCAAATCCCTCCAGCTCCAGGACACCTGTCTGACTGACTCTGCACAGCATCTGAGATCCTCTGTGGGCAAACAGTAAGTGGCAAAGTCTTCCAACAGAGGGGGGACCTGTCTCCACATTATTTCGAGATACACTCCTAAGAGATTGCAGAGCAGAGGCCAACTCAGCCAATGTTGATTGTCACAGCTCCATCACCTGATTCAGTCTGCCCTCACAAAAGACTTGTGCCTCACTGGCAACAAATGAGAAATTGGGGTTTGTCAGACAGCTCCCAATCTCTGGAGTCACGCTGGGGAAATTTGGCATCAGGAATCGTGCATCCCCAGGCTGTGAGTGAAGCCTGCACAGTATCCGAGGCTCAGGCTGTGGCAGTGAGGATGCTGACAGCCTCACAGCTTCCTTTGAAAGGGTCCCTCTTCTCCCTGGGAAGCAGAGCACAAAGCAGGACGGCATCCCATGGCCAAGCCCCAGGGTTATAATTCAGCAATTCCTGCACCATAATCCCAGGGACTATTAGAACTGTGCACTGGGTTGGTGAGAGGCTGTTAGGAAGAGCTGTAAAAGCACGTTTTACACTCTGCCCTCAGATGCAAAATCCGTATGCTGAGGGTAGTGAGCATTTGTATTCAGATGATTTCCCAAGCTCTGGAGTTGAATGCTGTGGAAGAAAGTGTTTGCTGTTGTTTTTTCAGGCCGAGACAAAGTGCAGGGTGGTCTAGCAAGCTGTTTTCTGAAAGCTGCTCTTAGAGATGTGTTTATTGGGTTCTCTGCTTGTACAGAGACAGAGTATTGTGCTTTCTTTCACCTGCTGTTGCTGCAAGACAAAACCCGATTCTCTGCACAGGTCTCAGCAAAAGGCCTGGTTATAATTTGGCAGGTGGATTTCTACATGATGGTCTTTGTAACTTAAATACTTCTGGTGTCTGCTAGATATGAAGCATATTCACACAGAGGAACACTGCCTGACTTCAAGAGTGTCTGGGCGTTGGGGGTTTTTTGGGTAGTTTTAGTTTGGAGGGGTTTTTGGCGGTGTTTTCTTGCTGCTGTTGGTTTTGGTTTTTTTTAACTGCAAAGCAGGGGTTTGCTGTGGCTTGGACAGAGGTGTGCCTTTTCCTTTTCTATCTGACCTGACCATGTCAGGGCCTTGGCTTCTTGTCTTCTGGGAGTGAAAGAAAAACGTCCCTCACGAGCTGTGCTGCAGAGCTGTCAGCCGGGAACTGCTGCATGGATGTTCTCTCCTCTGCATCTTTGCATTGCTGTGATGGTGCTCCAGTGGAGCTTCTCTTCCTGGCAAGGCTTTTCAGGAGGTGCTGAAAGGGCAGGGCAGCCTCTGAAGGCATGGAAGGGCTCTTTGCATCACGGGCTTCATCCATTGACACAACACATCATCCGATGGTGTGCTGATAATTCATGTCTGGTGCTGAATGGGACACTCCAGCTGGTGCCACAGATCAGCTGTTGAGTGCTGGCTGAGCACACTCAGGGCCATCCCACTGAGTTCACCAGCTGTGCCAGTTAAATGACGGCTGCACACTCCATCAGCAGCCACTGCCTTCTGGAAGCCATAGAAGCAATCATCTCCACTGGGAAGACAATTTCTGAGCTTCTCCTGTGGAGCAGGTGTGAATTGTGAAGAAGTGGGGTCATCTTTAGTTAAGTGCCCTCAGCATCAATCAGTTACCAGTATTTCAGCTCCCTTCCCTGGTGCCTTTGGAGGCATCCGATATCCATCAAATAAAGCAGTCTCCAGATGGCCCCAACATATGGTCCATGTCTCGGAATAGCTGAAATCTAAATGCTTGCCTCCTTGGGAAGCTGCAGCCCCTTGCTGAGTCTCAGCATCCAAGGGAGATGCCTGCTGCTTTAATCAATGTGTGTTCCACTTTTTTTCTGCTTTGTCATAGTCATAATAATAAGCAAGTCTTGCTTCAGTATCCCTAGCTGCAAGAACCTTTCTGTGCTTGAAATACTAAATGCACGTTAGTCCCTTTCTTTCCTCTTGTCTTCTCCCTCGTCACTAGGACCTTACTGATCTTCTGAATCCTCACAGAACCAATTACCCTCCTCATCCCTCCTGCTACTGCTGCTCTTCCTTCCTTCCTTCTTCTAATCTCTTGTTTGTGTAAATCACCAACGGTGAAGGCAGAGTAAATATCAATAAAGCAATTCAAGCCACTCATGATGTTTCTAAGGGCTGCCCAAGGGGAATGGCAATTAGTGATGGCTGTTACTGGTCTGTCCCACTTGACATCAAAGTTTGTCTCAGTCTGTCATCTCTTCATTCCTTTGTCCTCACTCTGTTTAGCATTGTGAAATGGCAAACCAGAACCCGAGCCTCCTGGGATATGCCTCCAAATTTGTGCTCCCTTAAATATTTTATCTGATTTGATGCTGTAGTCCTACTGTGCCTAGGAGTACTACCAGCATAAGTACTGGGAGTTGGGCAGCATCCAAGGAAAAGTAGTCTTGAGCCTATAACGACCATTTTCCTTGTCCCTGCTGAAATCCGTTTGGAGGGAGAGTCTCCAGAGGAAGACACACTTGTGTAACTCCTGCTCCCTATCAAAGCAACAAGTCTTTTAAAAATAATTCTAAAAAATAAGTTAAATTATTGGAGTTGGTTGGAAAAAAGTCCCTGCACGAGAATTTCAGATGTAAATATTCCAATAATTCAGTTAATGTATCAGGAAAAAATAGGGTGTTCCTTTAAAAGTGGCACATGTGACTAAATATGTTATGATATTGCTGTATTTAGGGTATGTAAGTAATTATGATTTGTACGTAATTGCTTTGTGTGCAGAAGTATTTGGTCAAGACTTACCAAAATCAAAACTGCAGTTAAAATTCCCATTGATGGAGGGCCCGTCTCTGCCAGTACAGGCCCTGAAGAGGAGTTGTTTGTGCTGCACTAGATCTCTGCCATCCTACAAGGTTCATAAACGTTATGAAGCTTACCTTGTGAGTGATGTAACTCTGTGTTGCAGATGTCAGAGGCTGAATAACTTGCCTGGGACTTGTGCCCTGGTCCCTAATGGCCTCGACCTGCTGGGCTCTGCACGGGTTTGTTATTGCAGAGCTGAATTCACACACCCTCCAGCTGCTGATATTGCCACTCAAACGGTGCAGTCTGCTGCTGTGAGATCTGGCCTTGTGTACTCGTCTGTGTAATCTGTGGCTCAATTAATTTAGCCTGTGGCATCCACACAGAAGCCCATTGCTTTTTATCTGGCTTGCTGGTAGTGCTCTGCCCTGTGTTTGAAATCAAGGCAGATGCTTCCTGGACCGTACCTTAGATTTTTAAGGTTTTGGAAGTGGAGAGCAGAATAAGATTCTGCAATGTGGGAAGGAGTTACTGATAACCTGGTTTTTCTTAAATTTTCCAGGAAACTCCATGCTTTGTGGAGCTCCAAAGCCAAAGACCAGTTTCACTTTCTTTAGCCCAGACTAGTCATGGCTGCACAGAGGGGTCCCAAGGCTTCACATCCCACCGCTGTGATGCCAGACTGTCAGAGGTCATGTGCAGCCTTTGTCTAGGCTGTCTTTTGGGGTGAGACCTTTCTTTATCATGCCTGTTTGTTGATGCTTGTCCTCTCTGCTGCACCTGCCAGCAGGGACTCCTGTTAGCCCCCACTGCTTTGGTAGATTAAATCACCTGTATCCAGTTTGTTACCCAAGTCACCAAAGAGCCACCACGTAGCAAAAGCTTCCCAGCATGACCCTACAGCTGTCCCCATCTCACCTTCTCCCTTCCCCAGAGGTACCAACACATGCATGAGTGCTGAGGAGTGAGCAGTTCCTTTGTGTGCAGATGGCAGCGTATTCGTGTCTCTTGTAAATTATTTACAAGTCTTGATGATTATGTGCAGGAGGTATTGTGCCAGTATTGGGCTTATATTAATGAATTTATTCTTGAAGTTAGAAAAGAGTTTGTGATGAGAAAAAGGGCAGGGCAGCATTCTGAAACAGGCTCCCATAGGAATAGTAAAGTGGGTATTTTCTGGATTCTCTTTAAGCTTTTATGGTGAGCCTATATGAAGTGATGATCCAGACTAGTGGGTGTGGGACAGGGTACTTGACATTTTGGGACCATAGCAGTTGCCTGTGGGCCTCATTCAACATTATATTTGCAGTGGTTTCACTTACTTTCTCTTTCTGCAGGGAAATTCCAGTTACCTGGATGACCTGTGATCACTTCCCCAGCTTGCAGGGTAACCGTGCCTCAGGTGTGGGTGCGGGGGTGGCTCTGAGCAGAGCAGCAGGGCCAGAGCCTGGCACAGGGCTGTGCAGATGTGGCCATCTGGCTTTGGAGATGCAGGCATTTCAGTGACTCACGAGCACGAGGCTCTTTGGGTCTGTGCTGTGTGTTACCTTTGTGCTGTAGACACTTGGGCAGGTTTGGCTTCAAGGAGCTCCTCCTTGGCTCTGTGGGACAGACAGGATTGGTCGGGCAGCAGCTGAAATAGGCCAGGAAAATGTCTGGAGTGTCTCTGCATCCCCAATCCCATGTTTTTCCTCTGCCTACATCCCTGCTCGCTTCCCTCTGCTGCTCCCAAATACCCCATCCCTTTTGTTTTTCCCCCTTCCCTTGCAGCTCAGTCACCTGTCTGCACCCCACATCTCGCTGCCAGCAGCAGAGCTGCTTAATTAGATCCTTTGCCATGTGCTGGAGCAAGGGGAACTGCAGGAAGCACCACCAACCTGGAGCCTTCCCTGCCCCTCATCACAGCAGTTCCAGCGTCACCAGAGGCAGATGCCTTTTATAATGGCTGGTGATAATGATTGTAAGACATGTCCTCTCCAAGATGTGAGGTGGTACTTAGCAGAAGGAGAGAAAACTCTTTCAAACCATATGGTTGTATCAGCACTTGTTTGATGCCAAGGTTGGCTCTTGGTTAAATTGGGATCCCACTTGGCATGCCTACGACTGCTGAAGGAAAAAAAGTTTGAGTTGGGGCCATAAAATGATTAACTTTTTTCATGTTTATTTCCATGCTCTCTTTCTACATGTAAAGCATACAGCTTAAAAAAAAACCTATAGGTGTAATATTTTGGACTGTGGTGCTGTACTAAGATGAGTCAATTCTGTCTCCACTGAGAAGTAGGAAGAAAATCTCTGTGGCTGTCATGCTCCATCACCTTCCCTAATCGCTTTGAACGTGCATTTCTGAAGATAGCTCCCCGTTGTCTCACACGCCAAATGATTTATACTGTGCTTTGAAGGACCACCACTGGTGTATGGGAGTACACCACATCTCTGGAAGGCACTCAGCTTTCAAGGGTGGCAAGCTCCTTATTTCTGTGGTTTTTCTCTGTGCATTTATTGGTAGGTTGATGGGTACAAATAAAAGCATGTGGTTTTTCATTGAGACCTTGTTTGGTCTGTTCACGATGATGATGCATTATGAAAGAGCAGCCTTTGTTCTTTTAAGTTCACCCTTGAATAAGAAAACACAAGAAAATTGTTGCCTGTACAAACAGATACTGGAAAAAAAACCTGTTCTGGAAAACCTCCTGAAGTAAAACTGGGACCTAGGGAAAAGGAGTGGTGGGAGGTGTGAAGGGAATTTTGATGCAGTTTATTCACGTAGATGTGGGGTCTGGGACTGTGAATACAGGAAGTGTTTTCTGTGGGCACTCTGGGTCAGTTTTATGCCCGCCATGTGGTGTGCTAGACTGGCTCAGTGGCTTGAGTGGTCAGAGGTTAAACTGTAACTCACATTTCAAGTGATGCAGAACCTTGTGCCTCTGTTTGAGACTGTGTTAAACTGTATGGCTGTAGCCACTGTGTTTTATCCCCAAATTTTTGATTTAAGTCGTTTTCTATCCCACTTTCTCTTTAAAATGCTCATTTACAAAGCTTCATATCACAGTTTTTACCAGTTGGAAAGTTATAATTAAATCAGCCAGAAAAAGAAAAGACTGAACACTCAGCATATCTGAGCTGGGATCAATTTAAGACAAAAAGGTTTTAATGCATTAGAAGAGCTTAGGGTGTCATCTGTCTCAGCCTGTGCCTTCCCCACTGCCTGATGTGAATGCACTTTAGCTGCTGCTGAAAGCACACTCACAGCGTGACATTATTGTGGAACTTGGAGTCAGTGCACACTAAACTTCACAGATAGAATTGTGAATTGGATATTTTTTTTCCTTCTGATGTTTTATATCTTCATTAAAAAATAAAATCATACCTAATATCCCCAAATGGCAAATGTGTGAATCAGAAGCTTACAGCTACGACATTTTGAGGATACTGCATTTCTTATGCAGCATTTAATCTGAAATACCATAAGAAAATCCTGTATTATCTCCTCTCAGAATTTGCAAGCAGGGCTTTGAATGGAAATAGAGTTTTAGTAGAGGCAAGTATCAGTTCTCCAGGTAATCTGATCAATCCTTTCCTCTTATACCACATGCTCTGCAAATGCTTTTTTCTCACACAGTTTTTTTTAGTGAGAAATGTGAACATTTTTCCCCAGTCAGCCAAACTACTGTACTTCTTCCAAGCTGGAGGGGAAAAAACCTAGGTCCAATGGCATATTTTTGTAGAGAATGTCATAATGAAACAAGGATTGTGAGGTCCCTGTCACTTCACTGTTCAGCCAGCACAAGGCTTTTAGCAGGAGCACGAGTGTTTGCTGGCAGTGCTGGCAGAACAGCTTCAGTTGCATGTTGCCTGACTGTAGGCAAAAACAGGCCTGTCCAGGAAGACTTTATGGGTGAAGTTCAGTTGCCAAGCACTGATGTTTACTGCCATTTCAATCTCCCCAAGAAATGTAGGATGTTCACATTAGTGTGGGCAGATGTAGCACCAGTGCAAGCAGAGCTAGTACAGCCTGGAGACCAACATGAGAGAAAACTGAGTAGAGGAGTGGGTATTAAGTTGGTGGTAAGAGTTTTAATTGGATAATCTTTATTAGTACAGCGATGCAAAGGTGCAAAGACTAAAATAATTGCATGGGCTGTCTTCTTGCTGTGTGTTTTGGGACTTTTCTGGTACGGTAACTTCCATTATGATGAGCTCTTAGAAGTTTTACAGGAGAGGACTCCCAAAGAGCTTACAGTCTCTGGCCCTCGTGACTTGTCCATGCCTGCTGGTTCACAGGGGCTGAGCTGTGCTTCCTTACAGGCTTTAGCTCTGTGTGCCACTGTTTGGAGGACAAGTCAGAGGGGAATGAGACAGGTACCATGCTGTGTGTTGTACTGCTGCCGGGTTTTATCTTTTACTAAGGCTTGTTCTAAACCCTCTTTGTCTAAAATGTTGCTGTCTGAGTCACCCAGACAGGCTCCATGAGAACACATGCGATCTAACCACTGTTTCCAGACTTTCGCTTTTATTATCCTTTAGTCCAGATTTCATATAGTTCTCACTAATTCAGATCTGAATATGAATGCCTTTGTCTTCCCACAGCACTTCTGTGCAACTTCTGTCATGTAAACTTCAGTTTAACTCTACTCTTTCTGTTGATCATCTTTCCCTGCTTACTACTGATTATCCACTTTGACCCTGCAAGAACTAAAACGACTTTAGGGAAAAACAGGCTTCTAAGAGTGGATATTTCTTGAGTGAGAAACCACAGATAGCTTTTGTTTTTATAGTTTGTTTGTTTGTTTGTTTATTAGGACATTGTCAATATTTCTCTTGCCTCATGTCTCTGTGCCCCCAGAAAGCCTGTCCAAGCTTGTTTGTAAAATTGCCAGTCAGTTGTGCAACAACACGTGCTTGATCTTCTATAGAAAGGGAATGTTTTGCCAAAAAAGGGCATCTGCTGGGCAAGGAGGACTTATTAATGTACAGGCACCTTCTGGCCTCTGTCCCTGCCTTCAGGGCTTGACGCAATGTCCTGAAGGAAGTCAGGAGCAGCAAGGCTGGAAAAGGGCTCGGGATCTCGTAGCTGGGTGTCTAGTTCCCTGAGCAAATTGTTTGTCAGGCTCCTTCCCATCACTGTGGTAATTGTATGTTTGTGCAGACAGACATGTCAGTATGGGGAAGGTCGTTACCTTAATTGCATTCAGTCGTTACATAAAAGACTGTCAGTGAGGAGCTCTAACTGCTCAGGAGCTTTAATTATGCCCTGATGTGACGTTACTGTCCTGGCCTTGCACGCTTTTGTGGGTGTATTTCTGAAGGAGGTGGCTTTTGTTGCTCCAAGCTGATGAATCCTCTCAAGAAGTTGTTCTCTCCATCAAGGTGACATTCTGGAATGACAGTGCGGCACGTCACTGAGGAGGAGGAGGAGTGCTCAACAGGGAGCTGTGACTTCAGTGTGATGTTTCCCCATATTGCCAGTCTTTTGCAAAGGGGAATGTTTGTGATTCTCCAGTGTTCTCCATCACTCCTAATACTCATACTTTAATTATGAAGAGAAGTTGTATCCTCTTAACAGCTGTGCCTTCAAACAGACTGAGGAAGGGCCTCTTTTAGCTCCCTGTCTTGTCCCAGGATGTGTCCTTGCAGGTCAAGGAGAACATGGTTAAATGATTTGTAATAACAGATTAATTTATATTAAATGTCCAGACACTGGACAGACGGGGAGTCTCAAACTGAGATACTCATGCTCTGACTAACCTGTCAAGGAAGCTCAGTGCTTCCAAAATATGTTGTCCCCTTGAGGTCTCCTGACCTCAGCTACAAGAGAATGAAAACACCCTTATGTATTGGGTGCTTTCTTTAAAAAGGTCTGTAAATTGATCTTGCCCAGGGTGTGCTCTTGCACTGAGCATCTGCTGCTTCACATTTGTAATTCATGCAGAGGCTGGAATGGAGGAGTGAGCTGCTGGGCTGGATTTAAATGATGCCACAGATTTTTCATAGTGCTACAAGAAGGTGATGCTTCTGACATCTTTAGCTTTGGTGTCTGTTTTGGGGAGCCTGTGAGGAAAGGTGTCCACTGTTGGTGGGGCAGGACTGATAATCGAGTTCTCTACGGAGGCAGAAGCTTTTCCCCAGAACTGGAAGTCTGCAAGAACCTTTCTTCTTCATTGCTTCCTGACAATGTGGTAAAGGGCTGATCCTTGGATCTGGCACAGCACCTGGGTGTAGAGCAAGTGGGATATTCCAGTTAGGGGTACAATTTATGGAAAATGTATTTAGTGACTTTCATCTATCTGTAATAGGGTCTGAAAGCAGCTGCACTGAACAGATGCAACTTAATCAGTGCTAAGCATCAGCTGCACTACAGTCTTAACCTACTGGGTAAGACATACCTGTAATAAATAAATAGGATAGATCAGGGAAGATTAGTTTGTTGTATTTTTTGGCAATGGGCAGATATGAAAGACTTTGTCATTTAGGGGCTGGAGGGTTTCTTTGCACTTAGGTCTAAGTGAATGGAAATTTTCAACTCTGCAAGTGCAGCTGGATGAATAATTTGTAGTGAATAATATATCTAAAGGCTTTCACTGCATTTGGGATTGACAGAAAACACATCACAATTTTAATTATTGGGAATGATTTGCTGAAATATTCAGGAGCTATTTTTGGTTCCTGCAGACTGTGCATGGAAAAGTTAGCTATTTAAAAGCCAGACTCTTCTCCCCCCACCACCCCCTCCCCTGTGTTACTGTCTGGTCTCCTTTCTCCATATAAGCTTCCAAGAGCAGGGTAGCAGGACTCCTTGCATCCTGGCTTGAGACTTAACACACAGGAACCTTAAAATAAAATAATAATTAAATGAAAAAAGTTATTGGAAGTCCTCCTCCTCTTACACTCAGCAGAGGGCATGTGAGGGGGATCAGGATGAGGTTGGTTTATTGGCTTCTTGCGGTGCTTGTGGGGCTGAGGGCTTTCCACGTGACTGGGGTGGGAATCTGCCAAGTGGAGAATGGAGACTTTTGGGGAGGCAAGGAAAGCACTACAAAAATATTATGTCTCTTCCTCTCCTGTACTTTTTGCAGCTTTGAAACAGTCAAAACCTCGGGACTGGCCATCAGCAGTTCAGAGTGTTACCTGAATGCTGCACTAGCAAGGGTGTTGGGGTAAGCCAGACTCCAACTGTGTGGGGAGTTTCTGGTGTAACCAGTTTCCAGAAACTGCTGGAAACAGCTATCTGCCCTCCTGACCCTCTTCCCCTCCTCATACCTCCCCCCAGGGTGGTAGCCCACCACTGAACCACAGGCCATCCCCAGAGGACCCGGCTTGCTGCCCACTGCTGCAGGGCAGAGTTGGCTGGGGAGGGATGCAGACACTCTGAAGAAAATAAGGGAGAAACAAGCTTCTTTCAGGGAGAAGGGTAGGCATAATTGAAATATAAATTTTCCTTCTCGTCTGCGAAGAAAGCAAGGCAGTATTTTGAAAATGGAATGCATAGGGATGAATAAAAATGTAATTTTCCTGAATAATTGAAATAGCAACCAGAAAGTGAGGAGGGAGATGCAGGTACAGATCATGCCGCTTTGCCTGGGCTTCTGTCAGCTGCGCTCTAAAATGCTTTGCTACCCTCTGGTGGCTTCCTGAGGATCTGTGCAGTCTAGTTTCCATTCCTTGTACAATCTCCTGCCAACTTTTTGAGCTGCATTGAGGAACCCAGATCTGCTGATGGAGGTTTATATTTTCTCTGATTCCAAAGCAGCAGTACAATAATAATGAAACAGCAGCTTTGTGGTTTTGTTTTTATGTTGGGTTTCTGTTTTGTTTTGGTCTTTTTTCCTGTTGTTCATATGCACTCTCTTTTGGTCTACAGCTATTATCACAAAGGTAGCTTGTTTGGGATGTTCAAATGAAGGAATACTAGCTTTGTAGCTCGGTTGTCTGTGTGGTGGGGCTGGGCAGTGTTTGGGAGCAACACAGGTTTCGTGGTTCTGCAGAATGCAAACCCCTGTCCTCTGCTTACCTGCAGAGGACACCAAGCAGGTACCAGTGAGATCAGTAACAGCCAAGCTCCCCTGATCTCCAGGAATCCAGAACAGGTCCTGCTCAGCCTGGTGCAGGGGCAGTGTTCAAACCTCCGTTATCCTTCACTGTGCCTTCATCGGTCAGTAGCTTCTTGTTTTTTCCCTTTTCCATTTTCCCTGTTCTTTAATTGATTTTCCATTGTGGCTTGATAGCACAGAAGCTGTAGGCAGGGATTTAAAGGGCAGTAGTTTGACAGATTTTACAAGAAACTCCTCCCAGGTATTAATTCCTGGGTTATGGGGTCAGAGAGGCTCTTGTGATCTTTCAGTCTGACTCCTGTGGAGTGCAAGTCACAGGACTGCCCTCAATTGACTCCTGCTTGAAGTGCAGCACTGACTAGAGAAAACATCCCCTCTTGATTTAAAACTTTCCAGTGGTGGAAGATCCACCTTGTGAAATTGTTCCAGTGCTTTATCACCTTCAACATTAAATACTTCTGAACTTTGCTTTGTTTAGTTTCAGCTTCCAGCCTTGGGTTTTCTTGTTGCTTTGTGTGTTTGAGAAGCTGTGTGTTGCCAGAATTCTGTCCTGTGTAGGACTTACAGTCTTGATAGAGTTCCCAACCAGGTGGAGCTCTGAGAGGCACCTTGGTTGTAAGAAGGGAAATACTGTTAATGTTACTGACTGGGAAGGCGTGGGGTGGGATGTGAAATCACAAACTCATCACCCAGAAAGCACACAAAACAAGCAATACAAGGACATGATGGGGAGTGTGTGTGCTTTTCTCCAGTGTTTGTCTGCACTCGATATTTCTAGGGTTTGCATACTTAGAACAAACACTTAAGGAGGATTTATGCAGGTTTTCAAGTGAATTTCAATTTCTGCAAAATTCGTGCAGAGGTTGAGTTTCACGAGAAAATTCTTGAATTACAAAAACATTTGTTGTTTAGTGTGCGTTTTTTTGTAAATCAGCTGTGCTGAGGTCCTTTGGGATGTAGGCTGTTACATTCAGCACAACAATTGTTGTTAGCTTCTTATGCTGTTCTAATTTATGGTACGTTTTATAAGCAGCTCCATCTATCTCACAACTTGGCAGAGGTTTGGAGTGGAGAGCAGCCAGGGCCTTTTGTGCTGGATTAGCCTACAGAAGCCCTGAGAGAGAGTATGACCACAAGCCTGGCAGAGACAGTAAGCCCAGCTATAAGGCCATCTTAAAGGAAAACGGCTTTTTGTGGTTCAGGCAGAGGAAAGGGATGCAGTAGATTTGGGTTACTTCAACCACAGAATATGCTGTGACAGCGACATGACCCAACTTCTTCTGTGGCTTGACCTCTGTCAAGCCAACCTTGCTGTTTTTAAAGCCACTCAAAACCCCCCAGGAGATGGTGGGAAGTCAGTCAGTGTGGAGGTGTGGGACAGGTTTTAGGTTTCAAAGTCTTGCCTCTTCTTGGCAGGGCGCTGAGCCCAGCACATGGCACCAACAGCCCTCAGTGCAAAGCCACTCATAGTACAGCTCCAGCCACGGCCTCGTGGGCTGTTCGTGTGAGGCTCTGCTGATTCCAGTCCTGCTGCAATATCCCTGCCTGTGAAGTGGGGACAGAAATGCCAACTTCAGCGTCTCTGCCAAGGCGGACTGTAAGGATTTGTTAATGTACACAGCTGTTGTGGGAACAGCTCTGCTGTTGATGTTCAGCATCCCCAATCTATCTTCTGGCATTGATGCTTTCTAAACCAAAGAAGTGTTTTGAGCTGATGCCAGTAGTCATGGATATGTCTTACAAGATCTTTTGCAGCCAGATGCAGACTTGTTTGGGCTGTGTTTTGGGCTGGCTGGACTCAGGCTGCTTCAAGACTGCGGGCTGTGTAATTGCACAGCCGGGGTGTCTGAGCTGGTAAATCCAGTCTCCCAGCAGACCTTCATAGCTAAGTGTGGTGCTTTGCTGACATGGTTACAAGGCTTTGGGACTGGAGACAGTTTACATCCCTCTCTCTTAAGGAAACTTTTCACTTGACAATAAAAGAGTGTGGGCGCTTCTGAAAAGAAAGCATGTGCACCAGCCTTTGAAAGCCCTGAACCCTCCTCCCAGGAAGACTAAGGGGATGGCATAGAGTATGAAACTGAGAAGGCTTCAACTGAGGTGTTTTACACTTTAAAATCACTTTTATTTTCAATGTCCATCTTGATCTTGTCAGACGACAGCTAGTTCTGGAGGAAGACAAGATGCAGACTGACAGCCTCAAAGTCAGGCAGTAAGGGAGGTTGCAGGTGAGGTGTGAGCACCTCTGAGAGGGGACCCCAGACTGCTGCATTCCCCCTTGTACAGCCTGTCTGTGTAGTAACAGGAGATGATTTTTCCTGCAGGAAATCATGAGTATTTCAGGAAATCAGTATGTCTGCCAGTTCAGCAAGAAAGTACTTTGCAAGATGAGGATGAGGGCATATCTGTGATCACTGGGACTTCCTGAAAGCTGTTTCTTCCCCCGCTGCCTGTATAAGAGGGCATCAACAATGCAGGTGTGAAAAAATAGAGAAAGAAGCAATGAATCACCTGCCACTCCAAAAGGAGAGGGGAAAGACACAAAGAAAGGGAGAAGAGCCCTCTATGTCCTTAAAAATCAGTCTTTCCCATCAGTTTTAGAAACAAAACTGGCAATGGTTAGGAAACAACAATCCCATCTACAAAATTCACCAGTGGGGTTTGGCTTCTTCGTATTGAGGGGGAAAATGCACTTGGGAAGCTACATTCCTCCTTGTTTTCCAGGGCACTGCACCCTCTGGCTGCAAGTGCATCCGACAACTTTCCCAAAAAGGCACTTTGGGGATGTAGCCTACATCTCTGGAAGGAATTGAATGGGGAGTATGTCTCTGCTAATGAAAGCTGCAGCCAGAAATAAGAGTTCTGGAGGTTGAAAACTAGGTTAAAAGCAGCCAGCAACGGAAAGCAGCTGAAGATGGAGTGGGTTAAAGAGCTCTCGAGCATTAGACGGTGGATGGTTTAGCTTCACTCCCAGCTCCTGGGTAATGCAGTCCTGGCAGATTGACAGGGCTTCTGAGGTGAGTTGTCAAAGGATGCTTCAGCTTGTTTTTTTTCCCTTAGTTTTTTTTTTTTTAGTTGAATTCTCCCCCTTAACACACACTACAGTGACCCCTACTGCTGCCAGCAGTCAAGGACCCATCTCAGTACAACCATTAAACCATGGGAAAGTATTGCCTGTAGTCTTAAGAACAGATAGTATCATTTATAACACTTAAGTATGCAGAAAGTCTGCTGCTAAACACCACACCATCAAAAAAAGGAGGAAAGCTTCAGTTAAACCCTTGTGATGCTTAGACTGTGGATACAGTGTTTGTGTAAAGAGCAAGAATCAGCCAAAGCCTTCAGAATAAACCTATTCTCCTTTTTCCAAGAAAGACTGGGATGGGCATGCTGATCAGTTGGACCTCCCACATGGCAAAAGTGCTGTACTGCACCACACGCAGAAACAGCATCCTTGTGCTCCTGTTTGGTCCCAGCCACCAGGACTCTCTCCTATTTTTCAAGAGCAATTACAGGGTAGAAAAATCCTGACAGCAATAAGAATATGAAAGGGTGTTCATGGCTACTGCCCTTATGAAAGTGGGTGGCAGCTGCTCTGTGTTCTGTAACTTCTTGTGATGTGTTAGGAGGAGAGCCTCACACTGGTCTACACACATCTCTCTTTTCAGCATGATTTTTCTAGTAGGTAAGATATTGACAGGGACATTAGGATCTTAACAGGACTTAGAAAAAGATAGTGAGAAAATATGTAACTTGTAATATGGAATAAAAGGAAGTCTGGAAAGTTTGAATATTAAATGTAAATAGCAGGGTCTCAGTGAAGTGCAGTACAAACACAGCTGCTGTGTGGCAGGATGGCCAAATGCCCATTTCCATCAATCCTAGTCAGTGTAAACACCCCCAAGAAAAATGGTAATTGGCCTCAGCAGGCATTCTCCATGAAAGCTTCCTTGGTGAGTGTGGCACTGTGGAAAAAATTACGGGGTACCAAAGATATGGCCCAACAGTTTCTACAAGGTGAATACCTAACTGGACAGCAAGTTGGGGAAGAGCAGAACAATATGTTAAAATGAGATTATCCAAGCACTGCTGCCTGAATCCCTGACAGACCAGTGCAGGCTTTCCCCTGTGACTTGTTTCCCAGGAATTGCTCTGTTCCAGTTTTAGCTGCTCAGACTATCCCATAGACTGGAGCAGATGCCAGCTCGGAGGTTGTACCTGATTGCTACCAGACGCTTCCCCCAGTGGTGTACAAGTAAAGCTGTTTCTGCTCTATCCCATCAGAAGGCACTGCATGTTTTGCCTGGAGACTGGGGCTGCCAGGTGTTCTGTGCTCGTTGACAACTGTCCCCACTTCTGGTCTGGATAAATGGGCAAAAGACAGCTCAGGTGCCCTGCCTGAGCCCAGGGGGTGCTCAGCCACGGGGCAGGGTGGTGAGCATGGAGGTGGCCAAGCACCAGGAGGGATCCCTGGGTCTCCCTGTGAGTGATGCCTGCTCCTCTGCATGGACAGTCTGACCCATGGCCATGCTGTGTCCAGTGCACATCCATGGGCTCTGGCAGCAAATCTATTCTCCCCTGCTGCCAGAGTTGGCGATGCCTTGGGTCTGGGGAAAGGCAGCTGAGTTACTGCAGCTGTGTGGAGAGCCAGGAGTCCCACTTATGCACTCTTTCAGAAGTTATCTTTGACCATCTGTCCTCTGCAAGCATCATCCTGAGAAGGATCCTTCTGCTTTTGCCTGTTTGCCTTCGTGTAGTTGGCTGTTGACATTAACCACCTTGGACACTCGTGGCCTTGCCTGACAGCTCTCACTGCACCCAGGGTGGTGACTGAGGGAGCAGGGTGATGAGGAGCAAAGCTTTTCTCTGCCCTGCCTCGCTCTCACTTGCTATCACTGCAGTTCTGGGAGCGTAGCATATAAAAATGGGGAGCATTCTTGGTATCAGACTCTTCTCCTTCCTGCAACGTGGCACACTACGCAGTACAGCTCTGCAGAGCTGAGCCAGAGTGCTTTTGTGCACTGCTGAGTGGTGCTGGATTCCTTTATGGCTTCATTATGGCTTGACACTGAGCACTGGGGAATGAAAAATAGATGATGTGGCCGTGACACTTGCTGTAACTCAGTAGGGAAAAAGACAAGACACCCCCTTGGGAACCTGCCTTCCCACTCCTCTCAGCTTCCATTGTTGTGCGCTGCCTCACTGAGTGCCTGGCGCTGACCTCAGGAGCCCTGGGGCTCTGCTGTCATGAAAAGCAAATAGCTGAACTTGTATTTTACAACAAGCTGCTCCTGTGAGACGTAAGCAAGGACAAGTTGAGGCTGTGACAGAGGGAAGCAGCAGGAGGTCCCACACAGTGGGTCTGTTTTTCCTTAGAAAGCAGCCATTGCTTCCCTCTCCCTTGCGCAGAAGCCCCAGTCCTGACCCAAGGACCTTCTGGAGATAGGCAGTGATTGCTCTATAGCAGGAAAATGTTGAGCTGTCATTCCCTGGTTCTGAGTCATCCTGCTAAATCTGTGCACAGCAGCTGGCTGAGAAGGGGAGTGGGAGATGGAAAATCCCCTGTGGGATCAGGATAACAGTGAAGGAACCAAAGTGGTGGAGAAAAAATATATCAAGCCTCTGAGGGTAGGGATTTGAATGTGGGACTGGCCTTCAAGATATCTCAGTAGAGCAAAGGCCTCGCTGCTGGGATGTACCATCTAAGGAGGGTTTATGTGAACCTATTCTGCATAGTTGAGGTTGCCTCTGTGTTGGGGGTTTAAGTAAATGCCAGCTGAAAGGAAATAATTTTGTCAGTGGTCTGAGGACGTGGATGCGTGACACATGAGAACTGGCTCAGAACAGCTGTGCTTTAATTGGGCATTCTTCCCCCATTGTAACTACTGTTTCACTGCTGAGTTGCAGGACGCAGCTTTTTGGGAATGGAAAGTGATGGCTGTGGTTCCACTCACTTGTGAGCCCCCTGTACCTGGTGGGATCATTTGTGCAGGGACGGAAATGGTGTGTGGGGCTAAGGCAGCACTGGGGACTTGGGACAACTCAAGCCTGCAGTTACGTTTTTTGATTCTGCAGAGGCTTTCTCATTTGAGAGAAGTTCCTAAAATTTATTGCTGCCATCGGGTGATACTTGTTTAGATAATGTCTGTGACTGTCCCAGTGTGAACAGGCAGAGGGCTAATGCAGGTCTGGCTGGAGGGCAAACATGTCCTGTAGCAGAGCCAGTGCAGGGGCTCTGCCAGTAGCCTGGCACATGGCACACTGTGGTGACTTTTCTCAAGTAGCTGGAGAAGGCATCCTGGCCACATGCCATTCACAAGCTAAGGTGAGAATTAGAAAAGGTGTGTTTTAGTGACTCATAAATAGCTTAGCACATGCTGACGGAGCAGCAGTTCAGCTTTATCATTTCAGCTTTGCATCCCTAAAGTGCTTGTTGGAAAAAAAATAAAATATCAGTGCCTGAAATGTATGGGCTAAATTCAGACCCCATGAAGCATTATCAGTTATAGCAGGTCAGAATCTGGCCCCAGCTCTCTAAAACGACTGGAAAATCCTCTCTCCTCTAACCCTTGCTCAGTCCATTCTGTGGCTGCAGTTACAGCTTTAGCTTGTGCTGAGCTGCATTCATGCTGTGCCAGGTCCATCACATGTGCTGTGTGTGTGGTCCAGGTTTTGAACTTTGCTTGTGGGAAGTAGATAATCATTGTGGTGCTTGACCTTCAAGGCCTCTGGTAATGCCTGATAAAGAAATGCCTGGCTGATTTATTTGCTCACACGTAGAAGCACTTGCCTCCTGTATTTTACTCCCCTTTTGAAATTCCACCTATTGGTCATCTGTCTTTTGTGATTTCCACTTTCTTGCTGTGCTCCACAGCAATATTCACATAATAGTGCTTCATCTTTGACTTGAATGCTTCTTATTCCTCCCTAATTTGCCAGATTATGCATGTTTTGGAATGGGATTTGCTAGAATTTTTATTCTATTTTAAGTGAAGTATCTTCAGCTGCTGAGGAAAGTAGGATTTTTACTTTCTCATAGGGGAGCAGAGTTTTTCAGGGGCTGATAATCACTCTGAGCTGCCTGTGGGCTGGCACTGCTGTGTTTTCAGCAGAAGCAGAGTAAGGCCATTACTGAGTATGTCACATGTCAGCAATGATTCCTGTCCCTGGGAGCCAGCCATGTTACCTGTCACTGGTGTGGTTATTGCAAACTGGTGTTGCTAACTCTTAGAAGATTTGGGGCCTTTCTTAAATCCCCAAGCCATTACGTAAGAATGATAACCTGGCATATTTAGATTTTCTGGTTTTAATGGCTGCAGAGAAAAGCTAATAACAGAAACCGTAAAAGATGCTGGACCATGAGTCAAATGCAAAAAGGAACCCCAAATGTGTTACTTAGGTTTGGGTTTTCTCTTACAGCAGAGGGTGGAGGAAGTGGTTCTGCCTTGTAGCTGGCAGGGTCTGAGCCTGGTCACATAAACTGCCTTCACCATTTGTCCTGAAACTATGAACAGCAAAAAAAACTTCTCTATGCCGTGAAGCCAGTGTGTGGTACGTGTATATCTGTGTGCACAGGGCTGCATAGCAGGGGGGGACTTGTGGCCTAATGGGGAGCGTCTTAAATTACTCTCTGTTCACACCACCCTCAGCCAAACACTCCTGGCATTCCTCAGTTGTCTGCCTTTGAGAGTCTTGGAAATGTTTTATTTTGATAAGGTCAAAGCCTTTCCTTGCAACTTAATTTTCATAATATTGTCGAAATACTTCAGCAAAGTTGTCATACTTTAGAAAAATGTCATTTTAAGGAAAATAATATGTTAAATTTTTATTTTATTTTTTACTACTTTGGAGTATCTGCCCCAAAGTAACAGTGTGCTCTGAAGAAGAGACAATTTTTTTTTTTTCTTAGCTCTCTTGCCTTCTGGTGAGGACGAGTCTCAGAAAAGAAAATTTTCCAGATAAAAAGTCTTCTTAATTTAAATTCACCTGGAAAAAAATGTACCTAGAAGGAAGTCCTGTCTTAACAAGCCGGGATTTCAAGGGTGGCTCTTACAAAGGTCTTGTAAATCCCATCTTCAAATCTCTTGAAACAATAATTTTCCTTTACCTACATTGACCCTTTATAACTGTGCTGTAATATTATTATTTAATACCTAGCTTTTGTCATTTTCTTCCTTTCAGAACCAGCAGGGACAAGTCTGTGTGTAGGTCTGCCAAAGAACCTTAGCTGTCCTACACTGCAGGCACTGGGAGTTGCATGTTCCAGAACAGTGGTCTTTCCAGAGAAGGTCTGAAACAGATTGTCTCCGTGCACTCTGCAGCCATGGTGGCCACTTAGAGGGAGGGTCTGCACCCTGGTGTCCTGGTAGTGGTTTTTCTGTCATCAGAGCAGCTGCGAATTGGAGCAGAAAGCATTTCTTGTGCCATCATTCCCAAGGCAGGCAGTTAGGCAAGTACTTGCTTGTCTTGATGAGGCTGTGCCACATGTGTTGTATTAGCATGCCAGAATGATTACACCTCAGGTCTAGACAACAGTAAGAGGCTCTGTGAGTGTCACCAAAGTAGGCAGATGGGGAGGCTTGTGCTTCCACAGATGCTGCTCCCAACCTCAGATGTCCTCTGGAACGTTAGGAGTGAGTTTTCTGGAGGGGAAGGGGAGATGGCTTCTTGCGTGGTTGGTCTATTGTACTTTTACCCTCAGAAAATCCCCTTTATTAAGCCTGACAACTTTTCCCTGTGTGGTGGATGGATTGGTCGCACTCCTGGATGAGGAAAGCGGCCTGCCAGTTGTTCCCATTTCATGCAGGGAACTGGGGGGAAAGCCAAGAGCACGTCCTGAATTTGGAAGCTGCACCTATCCCAGCTCTGGCTTTGCCTTGGTGGCTGCCTGCTGAAAGCAGAGGAGCCAAGGGGCTGTCGGTGGGTAGAGACCAGGAGCTCTGCTGGCCAGCAGGCTGGCTTGCTGCCCACCTCAAAGGCTTGGCTTAACTGTGATCTGCTGCCCTCAAAGCTTGGGTCATGCCTCAGGCAAAGCTATCATTACCTACCGTGGATTAATAACCTCAATTACTGGAGCCCTGTGGGTCAGATCTTCCCGTGCTGGCTGCATTACAGCCCTTTAATCTGCTTTCCTCTCTCTCATAACCTCTGAGCCCGGAGGGATCGGCGGGCAGGGCAGATCTTCTGCCTTCCAGCGTGTTTTCCCTTGGAAGGGCTGCAGATGTGAAACAGCAACCACAGCTGGCAGGGGACTTGAACCCACCGAGGAGGTGCACCCAGAAGGTGCTTCTGCAGCTCTCAGGTTCAAAGGACAAATATGACAACATCTGAAAGTTTGCCATGAGCTACATCTGCAAAAAATCACAGCACCCATCCCGTGGGGGGCTGGCACTCAGGTTTGGTCATCTGGGTAAGGGGGTGTATGGCTCTTGGCAGGGAGATCATCCCCCTCAATTCCTTAATGTTCCCTGAGCAACTGGGTAAAGGTGAGGCAGAAGTCTGGATTTCTAAAATGCTTCCCTCACTGGGTGTTTCCTTCAAGGAAAAAAGGGCAGGTCTCATCAGTGGGAAAATTGCCAGTGAAGAGAGACTGAACTGTGCAATACTGGACATGCTCCTAAATTATCTTGAAAAGCAAGGGGATGAAGAAGAGACAAAATCATTAGAGTAAGAGAAACAGAAGTGGACAGGAAAGAGCTGCAGAAGGATTTCTTGATACCGAGCCTCTGCTGAACTAACAACAGTATAAACTGGGGAGGAGTGCAGGGTAATGCACCCATTGATGAAACCCAAATATATGGGGTGTGTGTATATATAAATATTTTTTATATATGTATATATGCACACACATATAAATTTATGGTCACTCATGGTAAGGGGTCCATTTCCTCACTGGAAAAAGACCGCAGACAAAGTGTGAATCTCTCTGGAAGTGCTAGCTCAGCAGATGCAAGCAGAAATTATTGGAAAAGGTACAGAAAGCAAATAGGAGCTATCATCCTGCCGTGCTAGAAACCCCTGGAGCACTCCCACCTTGAGTACTGTGTGCAGCTCCAGTTATCCTGTCTCAGAAAAGATGTGATAGAACTAGAAAGGCACAGGAAACAGTGACAAGGTCAGTGGAGCGTGAAGAGTAGCTGCTGCCCAGGGAATGATGGAACAGATTAGGCATTTTCAGGTGCCTGCAGAAATGAAACAATTGAGGGAGGAAATACAACAGAGGTGTATAAAACCATGACTGTTATGGAGAACATAAAATTACCATTTCACAATATAATCTTATAATGCTCACCTTATAAGTTGAGGTGAGCATTAAATGGAACTATTGAGAAGGAGTTTTAAACTAATAAAAGCTTTGTCCTGCCACATGATTAACCTGTAGAACTCCTTGCCAAAAGACAGTGTGAGGAGGCTAGTGGTATTACTGGTTTCCAAAAATGAGTATAAAAATTTGTTGGGGAGAAAGCTATCAGGAGTTCTTAAACACCTTGTGAGACATCCTGTAGATGAGGGCATCTGCTGGGCAGTGGAAGTGGGTGGAAGGAACAAGGTCTGTCTGCTCCTTTTCCAGAGTATCTGTTCTGAGCTGCTCATACTACTGCCAAAATGTTTGGAGATGCCCTAGAAGTTCAGGTTCAGAGGAAGTGTCACTGTACTGAAAAATATTCAGAACAAACACTTCTAATTCAAACTGGAGACATTTGATACACAAAGCCTTCTTTACATGTAATAGTATGTTTCTTCTTAATATCAGGAAGTTCAGCTCCTGAGTGCTCATTACTATAAGCTTTTTATGTGTCTGAGGGATAAACCTATTAAATGATCAAGGCTATGGGACATCCTTTCTTTTGCTCCAGAACCTGCTTTGGTGAGCTCAGAGGGGCTGAGATTTTACCAAGTCAATCTCTTCAGCAGGAGCTGGAGTTGGTTGTTTCTGTTCATTCTTGTTCAGAAAAGCAGCTAAGAAATGAGTCTTGTCTGATGTAAAAAATCAAACTCTGTCTTTTTTTTTTCTGTCTCACCTTCTGTTTGCTCTCAGAAGGTGTGTGGTATTCTTTATTCATGGAAGAGCTTTCAGCAGAATCTTTGCCTTGTAATGAGTGCAATTTTTTACTGATCAGGAAGAGGCTAATCCTCTCATTAAATCACCAGAATGAGGACTGACAGATGATTCCCTACTTGTCCACAAATTTATTGTGTGACCTTCAGCAAACCCCTCAACTTTGTGCTGCAGTTCCCACTGCCTCTGGTGTGATCGTGCTGTGCTTTGGTGGAGCTGGGTGCAGTGGAAAGCTGTATGTGGCTGGTATGTCCCTGAAGCAGACTCCACCATCCCTCCTTACCAGCAGTGCTCTGCTTCATAAAGAAGGGGAAAAGGGTAAGCAGAAATACCCAGAGAACACAGTGGTGACAGTGGTTTGCACTGGAAAGGGCTGTAGTTTGTGGCCCATTGGTAGATTTTGCTCAAACTCCTGGCTCTTGGGAAGAAAGGTGTTGTGGAGTGGTTCTCTGCCACCACTGAGGAATATACAGTCACTGATCACATATGGACCCGTGGAGTGGGCATCGAGAAATGAGCACCAAGTGCAAGTTCTGTAAATTTACAGGGAGAGGGACAAGGTCCAAGATCTGCATCAGCACCAGCTTGGACAAAGCTCTTGAGGTTAATGGGCCCTTTCTCATCATATCCGCCTGTGTTTGGCCAGAAAATACAAGGGCAGAGACTTGCAAAAAAATCCAGCCAGCCAACCAGAAACAACGTGCCTGCACAAGTTTGTGTGTGTACCAGTCACAATGTTCAAAGAACTACCAGCCAGTATGGGTGAAAACAGAACAGCATGGACCCAGCACCTTGAAAGATTATTACTGCCTTTGTATGAAAATAAGGAAATTACCTTTCCTGGCTAGTCTCTTCTTTGAGCTTTTGTAGATTTTCTTTCTTTTTTGGCTTTTGTAACTGGTGAACTCATACACATTATGCTATTTTAATACCTAGCAAAGAGCCTTGTCAGCTAAATCACCTTATTTTTCTCTGATCAGAGTGCAGTACATTCCTCTTTTTAGTAGAAGGTATTAATTTAAATTCCATAATCCTAAACATATTCTCGTTTCTGTTCAGTGCTTCAGAAGGCCAATGGCATTTTAATTTAATAAGGGAGAAACACACGTGACACTGTGTTCCCTGTAAATGTCTTCTGACCTCAGTGATGCTTTCACAGCTTTCTTTGTGTTCCAGCAAATGCAATCCCTGCTTTTATTCAAGCACACTATCATTTCTAATACCTCTATTCTACCAGTAGCTAAAAATTTAAATATCTGTAGCATTTTCACGGTAATGTTTAAGATGTTATTTGCATCATTATTTAGTAATGCAAGCTCATCAATGGAGCTATAGTGAGATTTATGCTCCACTATGTCCATTGAAGTATTGTTTGGGTACATGCTGTCCTTCTGCACTGAAATAAATTTTATTTTGGTTTACCTTGTTTTCAGATTAAAATGAGTTAACACATCAAGCAATGTCTTGATCTATGTCAGCTTCATTTATCTTTTCAAATTCTTTAAGCTTTATTTACTGGGCTAAGATTTACCTAATTGGGTACACGGTATTACTGAGTATTTTGTGGCATGTTTTCAGCCATATGCATCACAGTTCTTTCTTTGCCATTTTCATGCTTCCATTTTGCTGTTTAAGCTTACTTAAACATACTCAGTTTGAAAGAACATGTGTTGTTGCAGTCCTTACGGCCCTTCTTTGGAAATGTAGGGTAACATTAATTCTTTTCACTGGTTTGAGTCTGCCCTTCTTTCCTCTAATGAGTCAGGAACTGACCCCTTGGAGTGTGCCCCACAAAGGCTAGATTATCAGCCTTGCTGCAAGGTGATGGAAGCTCCCCAAAGAAATGGGGATTATTTTATTAGTGGTTTTATGGGTTATTCTGAGTCAATTTTCCAGGAACAATAGCACTAGTTTAATGAACAGAGGTCTCAGAATTCAGCTACCTGTTGCATTTTCATTTTTTTATTCTTACAAATATTTGTAATGTGCCCAACATACTTGCCCTTGCATGTTCATGTGATAAATCTGCCCCTTCCCATGCTAGCTTGATATGAACAACATCTAAGTGCAACTCTTCCCTTGTACCTAGTGCTGCACTTCAGTCCTGGCATCTCTAAATGAGAGCCCCCTCATTTGCAGCTCCATGTTGGCTGCTAAGCAAGGAGGGCACCTTGACTTTGGATCTCACTGTACTGTCCTTGATCTGCCAGATCCAGAATTGTTCTCATCTCAAACATGCTGCTGATGCATTTGAAGAAAGAGGACTATTATTTTTTGTGCTATTACCAAAGTACCCGAGAACCACCAGTTCTGTTTTAGGGCTTCACTGTGCAAACTACTTCTGGCCTTGTTCCAGCAGGGCTACAGGCTTGCTCTCTGATGATCAGATGTAGCAGAGGACTGAAGGACAACTCTGGTGAAGGGGAGAGGTAACAGCTGTAGTCTCAGTTTGGCATCTGCCCTGCCATGGCACCATAGTCTTTCATGCTGGCTGTGGAGCAGGGATCCTGGGTAACTGGATCATGGAGAAGGGCAGTTACATTTAGCTTTTTGCCGTGACTTGGTGCATGTGCAAGGTCCTGTCTAAAACAGCTTATAAATTAAGAGAGTGATGATTTTTCAGCCTCACAGCAGACAACAAAAACTGAGTTTAGCATGAATCCCAGGGATTAGTTAGTAATGCCTTCCATCCTTCTAACAGTCCTGAACTGTATCCTACTGCCTCTGCTTCTAGCTAAGTGCTATTTTTCAGCATATGAACTAGAGTTGACTGGAAAAGAAGAGCTACCATTTCATAAAACATTTAGCATTTTAATTGGGTTTTTTTCCCCCTTTTCTATTCAAGAGTAAAACTGAAACTGTGGAGTATTTATTGAGGGCATGAAAGACTCCAGGTTCTCTCAAAAATATTAGTTTTGCCACAAATGCTTGATAGCTTCTCACACCTAAACAGCATTTCTTTTGTTGTGCCTGGTTTCTGTGCCTCTAGTACTATGATCTAGATGTTAACCTCTAAGTCTGTATCCCCACTCTTGCTTCCATTTGAAGTGCTGGCCAGAAGCCTGTTGCATCCTAGAGTGCACTCTTTGGAAAAATGTCCATTTCATGAGCTGGTCAGAGACACCTGGCCACTGCTGCCAGGTATTAGGAGAAACAAAAGCAGAGAAAGCTTTGAAAGGTGGTTTGTGAGTAGGTAACCCTGGTTGAGTACAAGGTAACTCAGGAAATCACCCTTGTGCTGGGTTCCTATTTGTTCCAGAGGGAGCCGCTTTTTAGTGCAGTATTAGAGTTTACTCAGGTGAAACTTTTGAACAGCTTTTGTATATGATAGTACTATTTTGTCGAAGGAGTTTTTCTGTGCTCCTGTGCTTTCCAGCCTTGTGTTGTGGGTTTTGTGTAATTTCACGAATTGGAGACAGTTCTAAGGAGAGCATCTTTCCCTAACCATCGTTGCATGTGAAATACGTGCCCTACCTTTCTCTGTGCAGCAACCAACACTGAGACTTCAGTCTGCAGCGCTGTAACAGTGACAGTTTAAAAACGGGAAAAAAAGAAGGTACCTGGAGTTTCGATGGAGCGCCCTTTGCAGGAAGCTGCTGGGTTTGTAGTTGGAAATAAGGATGCTCCCTCGTTTACAGCGTGTTCATAAAGGAGCACCCCTGTCTAGGCACCCGCACCCACCGGTGATTTAAGACCAGAGGTGTGTCTTCTTCCCGGCCACGCTGCCGGTCCCGTGGTTCCAGCCCCCGGGAGCCCCGCGCTCGGTGCCCCCGCACGTGGTGCCTTCGGTCGCTGGGGACACCCGCGGGCACCGACCCTGCCCGGCCCCGCTCGGCGGCCCCGGCGCTGGTGGGGCGGGCGGCGGGGCTGTCTCCTCCCTCCCTTCCTCTCTCCCCGCCAGGACTCGCAGAACTTGAGCGCGGCGGGGGCNGGGCTTCTCCTGGAGAAAGGCTCGCATATGCTGCAGTGTCTCTGTGGAAGGCGCCTGAGATCCAGCCACAGCCCAGGTGGGGAGCGCGCGTCCTTGTCCCCGCCGCCCTCTCCTCCCCTCCCGGGCGCCGNGCCCCCACCCACAGAGAACCCCACGTGTGTTCTTTGTCCTCACCGAGATTCCTGCCTCACACACGACCCGCATTATTGTTCCCCATTCCACCTGCAGCCCACTCAGGTCCTTTTTCTTAGTGTGGATCCTCTGTATCTCCCATCCCACCTGGAACCCTCAACTGTGCCCTTGGTTACCACCTGGCCAATTTGGGATAACCTTCCTCAGAGTGCCAATGGCCCCGCACATCTCTGGGGTTGGCCCCACCGTAAGAGCTCTCCGTGCTTTGTGTTTTTGGTAGAAGTAGTGTCGCAGTGTTTTTCTGGTGGAAGGTGTTGAATGTGTTTTTGAGTGGGGATGTTCTTAGAAGCAAAGGAAAATTCTTGCCTGCTCCTGATGGGGGGCCAGGAGACTCCCAACACCCCTCTCAGCTCCTAGCCTGTTGGGGAGAGAGCATTCCACTAGGATGGGAAGAAAGTGCAGTGAGATTAATTTCTGAACAATGTTCCTGATCCTAAACACTTTCCCTGAGCACTTTTTGAAGAGGCGAATAGGTGCTCGAGTGCCTTGGTTTGGTGTGGTACTACTTTTGAGTTTTAGGATGGTCTTGTTGAAGCTTTTAAGTGGTGTTTGTGAAGTTTCTTCTGTACTACATGTATTTCTTCCACGAATCTGACTTTCCCTCTCTATGATACTGGGTAAATGCCTTTGGAAAGAAATCCTGTGTTATTGTTATTATTAGTAGAAGCTACTAATTAGATGCTTAAAAGGACATCTTTTAGAGTATTCTTTCCTAACGCTTGTGTTGGGTTTTTTGTGGTGAGATCTTGGTCCTAGAAGCGGAAAATGTCCATGCCTCCAGTGCAAATGCTTGGTGTTGTCTCTTGAAGAGAAAGGCTGTTCTTGGGGGAACACTGTTGCTGAAGTAGCCTGGATTCCCTTATGGGCCTGCTAAGGAAAAGCTGTTAATGGTTATAGCCACCTATTTATGCCTCAGCAGCCTCTTTCCTCCCATGATACTTTTGTGTGCAAGTTGCTGTCTGTGATAAGCTCATGGCAACAGGGGAATCTTTGGGAGAAAATGCTGAACTCCCTTCAAATCATGTTCTGCCGTGGTTTGAAGAACAATATGATAAATAAAGAGAATAAATTGTGGCTGCACTTGGAAGCATTACACATGCTAGTCTCTTTTCAGTGAAAAACTATAATGGAGTTTTCTTTTCAGTTCTATGTGTGAGTGTTTGTTTTGTGTCTTTTGGAAACCTGGAGCAGTAAAGAGAACAATGAGCTACTGGTAAAAGTGGGGTGGTGCTCAGGCCATGGGGGCTAGGCTGTAACTTCAGTGAACTAGAAGTCGATGATAGTGTCTTAATAGTTTCCTGGTGGAGCTGGTTTGGCTTTACAGGTGGATCCCGTGCTGGAGTGTGCTTAATGCATATGTGGTGCCTGAGCCTTTTCTCATCTCCCCCGCTCTGATGAATGATACTGAACATTGTGTAGTCTTTGTATTTCCTGACGTTGTGCTCTAAGGAAAAAGTCTGTGGGAATGATCTCCTATTGTTATCTCCAACTGAGCTTATTTTCCAGCTACTAGCCCTATGCCACCACAAGCCTGAGCACTCCAGATAGGGTCTGTTGCTTTGAATCAGGTTGCTAAAATACGTTCCCTCTTCTTGGCTGCATTTTTTTCATTTTCCATTAAGGTTGGGGTTTATGTTCTTGAAAAACGTGCAATAAAAATGAAAGCTTCCACCTATAAAGGGGTCACTGTGGGCTGGGCCTGCTGGAGGAGAAATCTCCTTGCTACTTTTTCAAAAGGTGAGCATGCCCCAGGAGACAGGTGTGTACTCTGGCAACAACCCTAAAGGTGTAGTGGTGTGCCCAGCAAGGCACTGTGGGGTCAAGCCAGTCAGAGATATAAACCAGCAAAAGGATTATAAAATTGCGGGAGCGGAAGGACTGTGGAAATTTGGACTGCAACAGTGGTGGCACAGAGTGCTGTGAGCTACTTACATGCCCTTGATCCTCTGATCTGAATTTATTCCGACAGATTGACCGAGCCTTTTGCCTTCCTCATATCTATGTTTTCTTTAATGCAAACAAGTCATAAGAATGTAAGCACACGTTTAAAGTCAGATTCATATTTGTGTGTTGTGCTGGTTCGGAACCTTAGACCACTCCTGATTCTGACAGAAGCTAATGCATGATGCTTCAAAGAGAAACTGTCAAATATTGAAGGTAGTTGTATAGTACTGTACAGCTCTGTTGTGATGTTAGCAAAAATATTAGCAAGATTTTTATTATTATTATTTTGTTATTATTAAGACCTCTCACCTCTTTACTTTAGCTTACTCTAGCCTGTTGTTTTCTTATGCTCCACTTCCTAGGTATGCAGGCCTTGTCTTTGTCTGTGCAGGGGCAGGCTGTTGTTGTTTGAACAGCACCTTGCAAAATGGGGCTTAATGGGCCTCCAAGCCACCACAAAAGTGCAAGTAATTCATACCAGTGCAGACTAAGAGATTTATCCTATTCCTCTGTGAATTTCTTTACAAGTATTTTAGCACAGCAGCATCCTGTATCATCTTTCCGGTGCTTCTCTTGTTATCTTAGTTTCAGAGTTTGTAAGCTGATTGATTGTATTGCATGTGCAGAGTTATTTCCCTTCTTGATGGTGTAACCAGAATTAATTTTGTTAAGTGTTTTTTTCTTTAATTTATTTTCTCTGCTAACAGTTTTTTCCCATTTGCTTAGGAGGTGTGGTTTGCCAGTCCAGTTTGGTTTCCTAGCCAACATTATGAAACAGATAGCTACTACACTGTTAAGTTCAAGGTAAATATTAAATAATGACTGTGTTGTTATTGTAGCTGTGAATAGAGTTGTGAAAAAATATTTTGGGTGACCTGTGCCTGGTTTTCAGTCACTTTGATGCAAAAGGCCCGGTACCCATAGGCTGCATAATAGCAGCATGGAGATTTCTGCTAGTGAGTGTTTCTGTCTTCCTCCATAAGGATTTCTTATTTGGCTCTATGAGTGGTTCTGTCTCATGCCTGTCCTCCTTTTGGCTCCTGTACAGACTCTCCTGTGGGATGCATCATTGCTAAAACCACAGATACTTCTCACATCAACCAGCAACAGCATTCAGCAGCAGTGCATTTTCAGCTTTATTTTCAGTAGTAGAGGTTTGGTTGTATCCAGAGGCTGATCTATTCTCAAACATTCATAAGAGTACTTCTCAGTTTAAGTCCCTATTTTGCAAATTGATGCCTTCAGTACAAATTAAGCTCATATCGAAAGTAAATCCTGAACTTGGCTTCCATGGGTGTCTCACACTGGTGAAATCTGGAGATGCTCCTGGAAATATGCTGATTGATGCTGGCTTTATGGCAAATTAAAATGATGTCTGGCACAGTAAGTCTTCATGTTTCTCCAGGCATCGCAACAGTAAGTTTGGTATTTGGAGCAACAGGACCAAGCATTCTGTCTAGGTAGGCAGGGTCGGGCTGTGCCTCTGCCATTAGCCAATCCATTGCTGCCCATACACATCTTTGCTTTTCCCTGAGACTGTTCAGGGCACTGTCATAACGTGTGTGCACATGCAAGACATCTGCAGATGCAAATGGAATCACACACATAGGAGGTACAACTGTATATTCAAGAGTAGTATTTGGCTTATGAGCAGAATAGGCACCCCTTGGTTTGCTTGTGCAGTCATCTGTGCATCCATCTACATTTTATTTACATACACTAGTTCCTGAAGATTTTCCCACTGCTGTTTATTCAAGTAAATAGCAAGTTACAGTGCACAGCAAATACTGCACAGTTCAGCTTCAAATTACTGGAAGCAACAATTCTGTGTATGTAAGTGACAGACAGTGAAACCTGCAGTTCCTTGCTGAGTTCAGGGAGCACAAGAGAGGCTTTGATCTGTGGCAGCTCAGAGTGTGGATGTGCATTGCTGGTGGGAGATGGGAAGGGTGACTTAGTGGTGCTGAGCTGGAGCTGGAAGTGGGTTGCCAGGCTGAGAAGCACTGGGATCTGACTGGGGGTCATCAGCACTTTTTCCTTCCTGCACCAGGTGTCTTGCCCACCATTCTCTGCCACTGTTGCTGCACATATTTTGCTCAGGCTTCCCCTTTGGGTTTTGTGTTTTTGGAAAAGTAATGCCTGCTGACCAGTGGAAATGAAGTACCTGTGCTGTTCTGGGATAATGCCTTTTGTTGACACTCACATGCTAGCGTAAAGAATACCTTTGTCTGATTTAGTTTAATTCACCTGGGAAATGAATTAAACAAAAGTCTGAAAAATCATTTTTATTATAACAGGAGCACTCCTCTGGGGTATTATTCAAGAATAGCTATAGCATTTTAAATCCACACTTTCCTTTATTCTGAAGTAACCTTCTTATGCAGACGTTGGCTAAGCATCTCTCCTGGAAGCCCATAGTGCTTGTGGATCTTTGTAAAAAAAATCTGTTCTGACTGAGCTAGAAATGATGAATTTTTTAGCAGTTTTATTTGTTGAAATTACTTGGTTTCTATCATACAAAAATTCCAGAGGTATAAACGATAATGAACTTAGTTACATGCATATAACTTTTTAAAGTGCTTGCAACCAGTTCTGTGTAGTTATGCAAAGGAAAGACTTTGATATTATGCAGGATTGTATTTTTCAGTTTGCAATAAAATATTTCATAAATCTTCAAAAGAAATGTAGGTCCAGGAATTCCCTGGGTGTAAAGTGGTTTAGCAATGCATAGCTGTCAGCCAGATGTCTGAGGTTACAGAGCTGGGCATCTGGAATTGCTGGATCTTCACTCAGTCTTCTGAATATTGAAACTTGTCTGGGTCTTACCAGAGCATCACTGATACCGAATCATATTTGGAAAATGTTTTACTTTTTGTGAATAAGTAAGTTCAAGCAAAATAAAAGTAATTTGAATTTTCTTAAGTACCTGTAATCAGGATGATAAACAGTATTCTGAAGCAGAGGTTGGCTGGTTTATGGCACTTCTCACCTGAAGGTTTGCATGGCTTTGTAAAGGAATAAAGCTTAACTTCCTTCACTTCACAATCTCAGCCAAGAAAAGAGTTTGTCTGAGATTAAACACCATGTACAATTGTGATGCATTATAAACTGTAAGTTTTTTGGGAAATGTTAACTAACAATATAATGAAATAATTTTTCAGCTTTTTTATTGGTTTTCCTGAATGACTGTGTATAAAATATTGTCTCCTGTGTTGCTGTTTTTCCACTTGAAGAGTAACAAAAGAATCTGGGGTCAAAGGCAGATATTTAAAGTTGATGACTTTCAGAGCAGATGCTTTCAGCTTAAGAGTTGTGTGTGTGACTATTGTTAGGTCATGTCCACTCAAAGACCAAGGAGTATTTCCAGAGACAGGTCTCAGCTCACTGAACCTTTTAAGTGCATCTTTAACTCTATGCATGCACCTAGTCCTATTTTAAGATGGTCCCATGCTTGAATACTTACCAGAACCATTGTTTTAGATGAGTGGTATGTATCATCCCTAAAATTCTTCTTGTTTTCCCTGTCCACAGATCATTGACAGTAGGCTTGTTTTCTGTTTCCAGCAAATCCCTCTGGAGGTATTTCACAGCTATCAGTTCCCAGATGGAAAGCCCTGTTCATTAAAGAAATTTAAATCTTCCTGCTTTGTTTGTCAGAGTGATCTACTTCTGGCTCACTGAACTTTGTCTCAAAACCAAGCCACTTGTCTTCCCATAGCCTTTTCTGCTGCTTTCCAGAAGTAACCTGTTTAATTTTTTACCAGACTGACGCTAGTTTTGAATTTTTTAGTCCAGGTTGTACATATATCATCAAAAGTTCAGCACGGTCTGAAAACTAGATGAGATTTCTTGTCGAATATAGAATTTTTTCAGTTGTAAAAGACCTCTAAGATTATTGAGTACAACTGTTAACCCAGCACTGCCAAATCCACCACTAAGTGCCACATCTGCATGTCTTAAATGCCTCAAGGGATGGTGACTCCACCACTTCCCTGGGCAGCCTGTTCTAATGCTTAGCAACTCTTTCAGTGAAGAAATTTTTCCTAATATACAATCTAAAGCTCCCCTGATGCAACTTGAGGCCATTTCCTCTTGTCCTGTCACTTGTTACTTAAAGGAAGAGAGTGACCCTTACCTCTCTACAACCTGTCAGGGAATTGTAGAGAGCAGTAAGGTCCTCCCTGGTTCTCTCTTTCTCCAGGTTAAACAATCCCAGCTATTACAGCCATTCCTCATACGACTTGTTCTCTAGGCTCTTGCCCAGCTCCATTCTGGAGCTGGACAGAGCACCTCAGTGTCTTTCTTGAAGTAAGGGGCCCAAAACTGGACACAGGAATTGAGCTGCGGCCTCATAAGTGTCCACCAGTACAGGGATGATCACCTCCCCAGATGCAACGATAGTGCACAAAGCTTTCAATTGTGTGAACAGATGTTTGCTTAAAAGGCCTTTAAATAATTCTTCTTCCCCTTGCAGGAAAAGAGATGTGTAATGTTTAATAATAAAAATAGTGTTTCTTCCCATAGCCTGAAATGGCATGGAAGGAGGTAATCATGTTTTCTATGGCAAAGCATTTTTCTAAATGGCATGTTTATGCCTTTCTAGCATGGTGGCTGCGATTGGCTGCTGGGCCAATTTGCATGTGCTAAATTGCAGTCCTGGGGATCTGTGAAAACGACCTAGCAAAGCCAATCTCAGCTGGGAGCATGGAAGCTGCTGCTAATTTTGTGATGAGCCACCCCCAGGCCCAGCGTGAGTCATTATCATTGTTTTGTTTTCCAGAAGTCAGTACCAAATGCTTCCGGGATCCAAAGCGTGGTTTATCTCTGGAATTGTATTTGTTCCCTCAAAGCTTTGTTTGTTCCAGATAAGAGGAAAGAATAGGAAAAAAAACTGTTTTAAAAAAACATGAAATAATTGTTTCCTTATTAGTGTTCTCTTCCTGCTTTTAATATGCATTCAAAGCCATTTGTTCACTTGAAAACTCACTTGTGCATAGCCTAGGAGTCACTGCTCAGTCCTAATCCATTTGCTTTGTGCTGCCAAGGGGTTGGGGGGGGCAACAGTAAGTACAGTAGGATGAGGCAACTTGACTGAAGTCATTGTTTGGCTCTGGCAGAGCTGAGGTGGGGAGTTTCTGCTGTCCTTTCTATTTATCTTGCTGGTTTCTTAGCGAGTGTTTTTATGAAGCTATAGCTGTGTGTGGGACCAGCTGGGGCATCCATTTGCTGTAGGTCAGGAGTCTTTGATCTGAGGAGTGCACTGGTCTGATCCCCAGGGTCCTACACCTGATGCCCACTTGCTGGGGTTGCTGGTCCTCTGGAAGATAGGACAAGGTGTTAAGAGAACAAAAGCCCCTGCCCTGTGCTGGGATTGTGACAAACAATCAATTTGTTCCCAACTTTTAGCTCTTGTTTCAGGCTGTCTTCTCAAATAGACTTTTTTGGTGTGCCATGGACTGTGCAAGTGTAGCTGCAGGGACTGTGGGTGGGATACAGAGGAAATGCTGGGTCCTGCAGAGGAAAGGTCCAGGAGTAGGAAAATGCATGTGTGTGGGCATACAGAAGCATATAGAAGTGATTTAAATTCAAAACTTCAGCATACAGTGGGTGGAAAAGACATGGACAGAGTGGGAAGCCTACATGAGCATGGGAGTGGAATAAGGAGCTGAGAGCACTAAAAAAAGAGGAATGGAGAAAGGGGAACTTCTAGTGAAACTGGTTTAAAAATGAAGCTAAACATGCTGTTCTTGCTTTGTGGAGAAGAGTATTCAGTCTGGTGTTCCCTCCTCTGCCTTACTGATTTTCAGTATGGGGAGGTCTGCTGGGAGGATCCAAAGTATGTCTAGAGGGAGGAACAGGCAATAGCAGTCTTCCTTATGGGGCTGGGGGTGGAGCTGGACATACTTACACAGAGCATTCAAACTGGAAAAGCACAAGAATCAGAAGTGTCTGTGACACTCCTCAACACTCAAGTCTCTCTAAGATGTTGGTGTGCCTGCAGATAACCACTGGAACGGTATTGCAATGTCCTCCGTGTCGCAAGTTCCTTCGCAAGTTCTGGATTTCCTCTTTTTTTGCAATGTGACGTGAAAACCAAACCAAAGAAAATAATGATTCTACTGCTGGTGGGACTGGGCAGCTAACGTGCTGCCACTACTTTTCTGAGTTTCTGTGACTTAGTGGTGCCATTGTTTATCCTCTTCTGTGGCTTTTTGTTGGTGGAGAGAGGGGCGCGTGAACCTATGTCGAATCGCAGCAGTGTAATTCAAGCGCAGACCCTGACAGACTGGGACACTTTCCTTGCTCTCAGTTCTGTGTGCCCAGGCCCTTCCCTGCTGCTTCAGTTTAGAAATAGCATAGGGTTATCTTGGGTGGTGTATTTGTGAGGCTGGAGGGACTCTTAGGTGTTGTTTTTGAAAGGCTGATTTCCCCAGGTATTTATGCTCAGTGCTCTTTGTAAATATTCAGTTGGTTGATCAGACAAATATGTATATAAATATTCACATATGGCTTAATGTCCTGTGGCTGTGCTTGGGTGTTCCTCTTTAATAACTGTAATTTACCTTTAATGGATAAGACAAAGAAACCTGGTCTGCTTTTTCCTCTGTTTCTGCGTTTACTGGAGTTTCTGTGATGAATCCTTTACTGTGCTCACCCTTAACCTGAAGAGGCAGTTGTGGGATTATAAATCATGCTCTCAGATGCTTGCAGGCTGCTCAGCAATGAAATGCACCTTCCCTGCCCTGCCTTTCCTGCTAAATGGCTGACGCACATCTTACAACATCTTGCTGGAGATCTGTTTCTGCTCTGCAGCTCGTTCACAGCACCTTGGCCAAGAAGGCAATGTGACTGTGTTTTAGGGTTGGTTGGGGGCTTTGTTTTTGACGTTAGGAAAGGTTATAGAGTTAGAACAATCAAATTTCTTCATATGGTGTGTGAAGCATGAATAAGGAGGACAATTAAATGGGAGCATGTCCTTTACTGAAGAAACACTTTAGTGAATGAATTTCGCACTTGTTTGGCGTTTCTGGCAGGTGGTGGGTCTTGCTGAGAGCGCTCCCATGAGAGTTTCTCTCCTACTCATCCACAGCTCGTGCCCTTTGGGTCGATACTTCGCTGTCTAACATGCTGTCTGGCAAGGGATGCTCCCTCCTCCCAGAGAAGGTCAGGAAATACACTTTCTAAATAATAGAAAAAAGTCTGCTAAATACAAAAACACCCAAACCAGAGGCTTTTCTTTGTTAGTAGTGGGGAAAAAAACGAACTCCAGACTGGCAGAAAAATCCAGACAGGGACACTGATTTGTGGAATAGCCATGGGTGCCTCTTGGAGACTGTGCTAAGGACTGTCCTGGCATAAGGCTATGTCTGCTCAGTGGGGAGAGTTCATTGCTTATGTGCATGTCCACTGAAGAAAAGGTTTTCAATAACCAAGTTGTGTTTTGACAAGGTACTGGCAAGGTGCAGAGAGAGAAATGCAGACCCCTGAAATGTGCTGGGAAGACAGCTATGGGTCTATTTCCCACCCAGAGCAGGGACAAAGGACTGGTAAATCCTGCTCACTCAGCCTAGAGGCATTGCTTCTCTTTCTCTCCTGTCCCCCTGCTTACCTGTGTGAGCTCCAGACTCACTGCAAGTCTCAGACTCGTTAGATTTTCCCTGCTGCTTTGTTGCTCCTGGTCTGTAGAAGAGGTGGACAGCACAGTGTTGGGGAGGAGAGAAAGGCATTGCATCTCCATTATTTAAGGGGATGTTGTTCATTTGGCTGGTAAAATGCTGCTGGAATTAAACATTAGAGGAATGATGTGCTTGTTACTCAGCAAGCACGTGTTGCCCCACTAACTGCCAAAGGACAGTCTGTTTTAGCACTTTTATAATCGCTCGTTAAGCTTTGAGACTAAGAGCCAATGTGCCTTACTCCCTACTTCATCTCTGCTTTATCAACACTGGTGGTGTGTTATAGAGACAGATCATCGCTGGGTTTAATGTAGCCTGGAGAGAATTATTTGGGAAAAAAAAAAAAGGAAACCTCTCTGTAAAAGTTACCAATAGAAAGACATAGGGAGGTAGCATCAACTAAGAGAAAAATATGAGAGCAATTAATCTGGGCCAGAATAAAGTGTCCATCTAGCCCAGCAGTCTTTCTCCATCTATATCAAAAAGTTAGAAGAAATTAAGAAAACAGCAACGTGATGTGTACCCAAAATGCTCTCTCAGCTGCTAGCTATTTTCAGCTTAGAAAATTATCTGAGTCAGACGTGGTTCAATGTACATAAAAATTTTCAATGGATTTTTCTTCTGTGTACTTGACCAGTCTCCCCTTGAGTTCATGTATGTTTTTAGCATCATAGTGTTCTGTGGAAAGGATTTCCCCAGTCCTGTTACGTGAAGAAGCCCCTCTTTTCCTTTGTTTTGAACTTGATTCCTGCTATCTTGGGTTGATGCTTTCCAGAGATCCAGCACTGAACAAGATAGTGAATAACAGATCCTATCCTCCTCTCATGCTACTTGTGATTGCAGAGACTACAAGCATACTCCTGCTAAGATGTCTCTCACAGTTTGAAGAGTCTTGGATCTTCTTGTTGCATATCTCTAAACCACTCCCAGTTCTAGTAAATGCTTGTTGCAATGAGAGGAGCACAATAGAACACACTTGCCTCAAGTAAGGCATTGCTTTTCTTTATGCCCATGGGCTCAAGACCAGTGGGGTCAATTCAGCTGGAGAGACAGCAGTTGTCATGTGGGGTACAGAAAGGAAAGCAGGCTGGTGAGTAGGCTGTTATGGCCAAATGATGAGTTCTGTAGCTGTCAGTCCCTACAAGCTTGTGATTAAAGTGGCATCTCAAGCTGTGGGTGGACACAGCCTCAGTGATAGCCACGTCAGGCGATGAGGATGGCCGTGCCGGAAACTCTGTGTGCGACGAAGCGTGGGGGATCACCTTGAGACACGATTTCAGCTTTGGGATGCTTTGAGCTCTGTTCTGCCTGATGAGCTGTGCTGGCAGCTGGCTGCCCATGGACCAGAGCAGGAGTGGGGGAGCTGGTTCCGCTCTGATGTGAGATGCTGCCCCTCACAGCCCGAGGAGAGAAACCAGGATACCTGGGGCATAACTGAGCTCCCTTCATAGAATATCCTGAGTCGGAAGGGACCCACAAGGATCATGGAAACCTTTTTTAGTATACATCTGCATGGTGAGATGAGCTGCAGTTTAAACCCCATTGGTTGCATTGACAAGATCTCCACTGAGTGCAGGGGAAGCCAGGGAGAGTTGCTTAGTCTGACGTTTAGGCTGTGGGTACCTGCATGCAACTCCACCCTGGGTGCCACCACACCTCCCTCTGCCATATTGCCTGCCTGTACTGTGGAGACAATGCTGTCTTCTTTGCAAAGTACCTGTGGGACTAGCCCAGGACTAGTGTGGACAACTGAAGGACTGTAAGTCTTAAAGCTGTTTAATATTACTCTGTACACTGGAACTGGGGAAAGGGGCTAGGATTTTAGGTATTTAGCAGAAGATGCACCATGAGAATTTTAGAGTACGGTTGAAATTCCTCATTTGTGCTTTAAGAGGCATTTGAGACTCCCAGCCATTCAGTAAGCTCCCATTAAAAGCACATGCATTACAAATTTCTCACATAAAAGTATTTCATGTTCAGTAGGAGTGCAGCTCGCCAGGGAGAATATATTGGTTGCCTATTAAGAGAAACAGATGAAGGCAATTGCTTTCTAAGGGTTAAGTATGACCTGGTAAGCCAAGGCCTGCAGCGTTAGCAAGTGCCAGCCAGCAGCTGGAATAGCTCAGTGACGGATAACAAGTGCCCTGTCCTTCCATTCCTCCAAAGAGAGCCTTGCTCAGTGAAGGTTTCTAATGCTGAATCAGCAACAGTGCAGAGGGCTCTCTAAAGGGCTCGGAGTTAGTGGCTTCTGCACTCTAAAGGTTAATGGTGATATCTCAGGAGGCAGATTTCAGAGGAAAAAGGTTTTTTTCACTGTTTGGGGTTTGCTTATCCTCTCTAAATTACCTGCAGCAGTGTGCTAATGCATAGGCAAAGTGGGCTGTGACCTCAATCAGCTAGTTAATTTTAAGCCCGTGCTTAAGTGATTTGCTAAAACTGTGCTTATTCACAGAAAGAAAGCAGACTGTATTTTCATTGCTCATGCTAGGTGAATTACAACGTCTAAGTGATTTTAATGATGAAGGGGCATATTATGCTTTGAAACAATTATTTACATTCCCATGAAGAATATTAGTATCAGTCAGTAAGTCTGATGATTGATAGCCATGTTCATACTTTGATAATAACCCCCTCAAAGCTACTTGAAATACTGTATGGCACATTTACATTTTTATCTCTGTATTTTTAAGATGAGCAGAGCTCATTAAACCAAAGTATTTTTATGTCTTGTGTCAATAGAAAATATTCTTTTAAATGTTCAGAAGGAATTGGTTACAGAAATATGGGAAAGAGAGGGAAGAGATTGTTTTCCTTTCGTGTTCAGTACATTCTTCATCCTTTTGCTTTTTGATGACTAAACTGTTCTGTATTTGCAATTGAAAACTGTTGATTGGAAACTCTTGTGAGACTAACATAAATGGGGCTTGATTTTGAAAAATACATTCATGATCATTTGTCTAATTTGTGTGTGCAATTAGCGTGATTGCCACTGGAAATGGCCATCTGAGAACAGACTGTTGGAGTCTTCTGTCTTTTTCTGATCTGTTTTCTCTCCCTCCTCCTGAAGGTGCCAACTTCTATGATGTCTTAATATTACCCATGGAAGTTTAATTTGGTAATATGTTTATTGATATCCTTTCATCTCTTAGCTCTCCACTTTCAGGTGTTTGTTAAAAGGCTGAGAATGATGATTCCCTTCTGCTTCCTTCTCATGTCTACTTGACGCAATGTAAAAGAGGTTCTTTCATCTAAGTTGTTGATCTTGCAATTTAGAGAGTCAGATCTCACTGGCATCTCTGTAGACTCTTAAATGGCCATAGTAATATTTAAGCAGTTTCCAGGCATGCACAAAGGATTACAGCTCTCATCTGTCAGGTCTCTTACTCCCTCCTGAGGAAGCCTGTGCTTGCAAGGGACATCTATTGGTGACAGGGTGGGATTGTTTCATTTTGCTTTGTTTTAAACATATGATGAATTAAAAAGGTAAGATAGATGAGTCTCTAGAGTATTTGCTTCAGGAAAGCTGAGAAACCTGGTTCAGGGTAGTGACTTGAAGGGCATGTCAGCTCAAGACATCTTTGAGCTGACTTGGAGTCCTTTTGGTAGTTGCATGGTGTCAAGGCAGCAGTTCCTCAGTGGCTTCACTGCTGAGTAAGAGAAGGGAATGAGCTTATGAATCCATCTTCTGTGGGCACGTACTCTTATTCCCTCCCTATACTGGTGCTGGGGGTTAAGCCAGTGGGAAACTAACCTATTCTTATTGGTATTTTAAAAATGAATTGTTTTTAATCAAATCAGCCTTACCCAAGTCATCGTGTGGCTACCCAAGTGCTACTTCTGTTGGGAGTAAATCAGCAGGAAAGGTGTAACCTGAGGCAGGGAGAGGAATGGGTGGAACTGCCCCTGTTCACAGCTACTCCCACATGTACCTGGGTTTGAAGCAATGGGGCACTACCCCACTCCTGGCAATATTCACATTGTGTTCATTGCTCCGAAAATGTTCTCCATCCTGAGGTACAGCTAAGTCAAATATGAAGATTAGGTGCACCTTCCAGTCTGGGTTGTGACTCAGGCCTATAGCTGCAGAGGTGAGAGAGCCATGGCAGTGTACAGAAGACAAATATTCCCTGGCTCATTAATGATGGGATGGAGAGCACGCACTGCCTGATTGTGTATTGGCTGTGGCCTTTCATTAAGAGTAAATTCAATTTTCCCAGTATTGACAGCTGCCTGGTGGAGGGGTCGTGCTACGTGGCAGGCACTGAACTGCTAAGAACACCCAGATACAACAATATGTCAGGAAAAGATACCAGCAGTGTATTTTGTTCCTTTCTGTGCTCTGTCTCCTTGTTGAGAAGAAACAATTTATATGGATGAGACATTAAATATGTCAATCCTGGCCTGTCTACTAGCTAGGAAATGTTGGAAAGTTAACGTATTTTAAGTGGGGAAGATGGTTCTTGTTTGTACTTACTTGTTTCTGGCCTACATTGGGACTGATTTAATTAAAAGGAGTGTAGTACCCTTTCCAAAAGGTCCCCCAACCCAATCAAAACCTTTTTTTTTTTTCCCGCCCAGTCTTTCTGATCTTTCCCAAAGCATAAACATTTATTGTGCTGTGAGGAGGAACTTTGGAAAGGAACAAGCAGAACATGTTTTGCCAAGGGAGCATCAGTTTCTGCTGGCTCTTCCCCCTGCTCTGTCCAACCAAAGGCCCTCTCCATCAGCAGAGCTTGCTCAAGCATCTTCCTTTCTTGTTCTGAGAGCTGCTCCAGCCCCTTCCAAACATACAATTATAGGCATGAAAAAAATAAATTTGTTCTTATTCAGCACCTGATAAAACGGTGACTCAGGCATTTTCATTTTCCACTGCAAATGCAAGTTCTCGCGCATTTGGAGTGCTCACCAGCACACAGCCTGAATCTTAAAGGGAGCTCTGTCTGCCCCCTGGAAGGGCAAAATGGCTACAAATGCAAAATGCCACGTGGAGGCTCTCACAAATAGCTTCATTTGGCCACATGGTGAAGCAAACCAAGGTCACTTACCTGTCTCTGTACTTCCCCCTGCAACGTAGTTATCCCAGCAAAACCCCAAACTACACCCAGCAGTGGGCTGTGGAGACCTGGCCAACCTGGCAGCCTGGAGCTCTCTGGCCACTGGGGCTGCATGATCAGCCTGGCACTTGAGACAAATGGTGGAGCAAAGGCACCTTATCAGGTTTAGGATGGCCCTTGTGAAGAGGGTGACGACACTCTGTTCCTAAAATAAAGATGTTTCTGTGCTGTGTCAGGAGATCGCTCATATACAGCCTGGAAGGAAGCAAGATACTTGCTGAAAGGCATAAATTTTTCCAACCACCTTCAGTGGTTATTTTTAAGCTCAGACCATGCAGTGCTATGAATCCCATCCCATTAGGGCTGGAAAAGTGTTAGCCAGGAAGATGGGTGCTCTGGAGCATGAGAGCCCTCTTCCTCCTGCCCACATGCCACGCCTTGCAAAGAAAATCCCTGGGCTGTGACAAGACTGAAAGAATAACAGGGGCACCAGCTGTGCCCCACCTCCACCAGGTTTTGTGAGGGAGGACTTGAAAGTCATCCTGGTAAGCTGGGTAGATGCAGCACATTGTTTGATTTTAGTTTAGAGTGAATTAATTAAATGGTGTTTTATTGTATTCCTCCAGAGCAGCCAGAGTTGTAGGATAAATATTTATATAAAACAGCTGCTGAGTTAAGAAAAGATGCATCAGAAGTACAAATACAGGTTTTTGCCTTCGCTTCTACCCGAAGGTCCCTGAGGACTTGACTGAATGATTCCTATGGGTCCCTTCCAACTCAAAATACTCTACAATTCTATGACTTTGTTGGAATCAATTATTTCTTATACCCCTTTTGGACATGAGGCTTTTTTTTGTTGTTGTTTTCATATAATTCAGGAAACAAATGCATTGGTGAGGTAAAAAACAAGTCCATGACTGCTTCTCTTTTATTTTGTGGCCAACCTATGCCCAAACCCACCACCATCTGGCAGCTTTTCACAGGAGTATACTGGACCAAACCCAAATTAGTGTCTAGTCTCTCCTTCTCCAAGCATTTACACTTGCATCAATTGCTAATGTAGCTTAGTGAACAGGACCCCTCATGGGAAGGACTGTAACATCTCTGAACATGAGCCAAAATCCTTTAATCATAAAGAGATAATCCACTAAATAATTTGAGCCCATCAGTCTGCCGGGCATGGGGGATGCTTTCTGGCTTTGCTCCCAAAGATTCAAAAAGTTCTTTAGAAATTGCTGCCCTAATGCAGGATGTAGAGGGAAGAGCCAGGAGAAGACAACGTTTTGATTTGGGTTTGGTTTTTTCCCCATGGCAACATAACTTGCTAAGTAAAAAAAAAAAGATAAACATCTTGGTCTGTTGGGGAAAAGGTGGCTTTTCTTCTGAAAAAACAAAAAGGATCTTTCCACAGGGTATTTTCTATATCTAAGCCTCCTCTGGCAAAATGTGGGTGCATTTTTACTGATGGGAAAAGTCTTTCTGTAAATGCTCAAAGATGTAGGAGCAGTGGTGCTTTACAAATCGCACTCTGTCATGAAATGAATGGCGGGTGAGCGTGTGTGTATTTGTTCCTGTGTTCCCACTGCCTGTAGTGCCTGGGGTGAGCTCTCTCTGGCTGTGTCATAAGCCTGGTAGCATTAGCAGAAAGGCCTCCCCAGTTTGGGCAGGGGTGGGATATGTTTTGGAAAGCCAGGAGTACAGGGTACTTGTTGTGTGGTCCGGTCCTTTGAACAGCACACAGGGTAGAGAAGAGGTTTGTCAGTGCCCCAGGAGCAGGATGTTTGTCACACCTACAGCTCTTGGTAACTGTCTGGAGTCCTTTGAACCACTGACAAGGGGCTGCTAGTGGGAGAAGAGACAGAGACCGGGGTGGTGGGGAAGGGACTCCCTTGACCCTGAGTGGTCCCGTTAGGAGAGCAGGGCACATTTGTTGCCTGAGGGCTACCTGGGAGTATTGGCCCCTCGTGGTTACAAGACAGACTTAGCTGTTGCCCCTCAGATGTGGTGGTTGCACCTCTCTCTGCTTAAGTCTTGTTGTGTTACGCTGCTTTGGGTGATCATAGGTCAGCAGTGACAGCTTCCTTGGAGTCTCAGACGCTGAGACCTGACCAGTCCCTCACACTGCAGAGCTCGGAGCTCTGGCTTAGGGCTCTGTGTCACCTCTGTCCCCTCCTTGGGTGAGTCACCTTTGTGAGTAACATCTCACAATGATACTGTCTCTTGGAGTGTGCATTAGCAATCACTGGACTCGTACCTCTCCCCACCTTTCTTGTAGTAGTAGTCTTCTTTTTTCCCTTTATGATGTTTGTAGTGAATCTGGGGACTTGCAGAGCAGAGAAGTGCATAATTTTCTTTAATCTAGCTAGGTCCAGCAGCAGTAACAATGTTGGTATGTTCATCACATAAGCACATACCCAGAGCAGCCAGTGTGCTGGTATAAATTATTCTGCAGTTCAAGCATTTTGATTTTTTTTCTGCTATTTTTGTCATTCAAAATAAATAGATCATAGATGTGCCTGCCAATAGCTCAAGTATACCTTCAGTTTGGCTCAGTAACATTCCATTTCAGCCCATGCTCCATGGGACTTTCCAGTTAAACCTATATCCCATAAGAAACACCAGGATTACTCCTGTCTTGGGCTATAGTTAGTATTCTTCCAGTTAATGTGATCATCCTTAGAATAGAAAAATTTTGAGCACCCAGCTATTTTCAGCCAAGCCCCTGATGTGCCCAGCTTCTACCACTTGAAGGGAATGTCAGATATTTTCACATGACAGAAAAGCGTGGCCAAATTCTGTTCTATAAAATATTCTTAACTTGGGGTTACTCTTTCTTTACTGGATTTCAATTTCTGTTTATTCTTGTAACTTACAAGAGATACATATCCAAATCTGCAAGATAGTTTTACAAATGACAGCCTAGTTTAGATGCCTGTGTGGGCCTTTTCCTTTAATGATAACCCTCATCAAGCTTGAAAATTAGTGATACAGACTGACATATACCTGGAGGCATCCACAGCCTTAAAATACCAACCCATTTTCCACCTTTCATGTAGTTACTGTTTTTTGTTTGTACTGTAATATTCATGGAGTGAAACAAAATAAGGAACTGAGAAGAGCGTTTTTATGTAATTTTGTGATACCTGTTAAAGTGCTTTGTGTGTTTATCAGAATGAATCACTTGTGCAAAATTCTATGCTCTTTTTGCTTTTTCTGACACTGTGAAATATGTGTATATCAGTGTAGGGAACAAAATAGACACAATATGGGGAGCAGAGATGCAGGTGGGGAGTAATTGCGATGAATTCCTGTGATGACCAGGAAAGAGAAGCCTATGAAGCCAGTTTTGAAGAATGTCCTGTGACAGCCAGACTGAACTTGAATGTGTCGTGGTATATTTCCATAACGAAGCAGAAAATCCTGCAGCGAGGCAGCTGATCGAACGCTGCTGACAGCTCGCTCAGCCCATGCAGGAGCAGCCTCCTCACCTCCCGCCTGCAGACAGGGTCTGAGCAGGGTGGGAGCAGCCACGGCTTTAAAACATTCCTTGCCATATGTCACACTGCTACCTGAGCTCGCCAGCCTGACCTGCAGCCATGCGCAACACAAACAAAATCCACGTCCAAAAGATGTGTGCCAGGCAGAACACGCGTTCCTTTTTCTCTCTTCTCTGCAGAACTGTCACTGCGCTTTTTTCCTCTGTAGCTTGTGGTTTTTCATCACCTGCAAGTCTCGGGTGCTTTCTGAAGGCTGGAAATTCTAAAAAAACACACCATCCACCTTCTGACTGCTGTCTGTGCTGTGTCTGCCAGCACCATGCAGGTCTCCTGTGGGCATTAAGGCCAATGTCACCCACATCATTACCCAGCCGGGAGGCAGCTGCTGGCAGGGACAGCCACTTTCTGTGGAAGCAGGGACAGACTGAGGCTTCTCAGTGCACAGATGCTTTCCACGAACATATGCTTAATTAAGAGGCAAACTCACCACCTGCTCTGCAGCGTGGGTATCCAGGCTCCTTTCAGGCAGGTATTTGCTTTGCTGTGTGCTTATGCTTTTACAGGGGTCTGGAAGTGCTTTTGGTAGTGTTTGTGCAGCTGCGCCTCAAACCCCAGGCGTCAGGTGCTGTTAGCATGCAGAGCTGCCAGCTTCATTAAGGTAATTGTGCCTAAGGCCTTTCCTTCCTTATCCTGGTTTAATGAGGAGCCACACCATCCCCTCGATGCTTCTCGTGGCTGCAGGGAGCTATATGTGAGTGGGAACTGGAGTGGGTTTGCTCTCTGCCCCTACAGCCTCTGGGGCTGCTGCCATCACCTACAAAGCCCAGCACTGGGTGGGGAAGGTGAGCTCCTAAAGGCGGTTTTTGCTGCTTAAATTAGTATCTTGTCTTCTAAAGATGCAGAGAAATTTCACTGCTCCCTTTTGAACACTTGCCTCTGCTAGAATGCTGCACAGGTTTGGAACCCCCCATCAGCCCTTCTCTAAGCCTCAGACTCTCAGTCAGCAGCCAAATCCTCAGCAGAGCTGGCAGCGCTGCAGCAGCCCGGGCAGGGATAAATGGGCCCTGCACTCTGCAGCGTTGGTGGCGGGGACAGATTAACCCTCATTTGCAGAACCAGTGCAGTGATGGCAGCTGGTGGGTGGCTGAGAGTCCCCTGTCCCTGGGGTGCCCTGAAAATGGGCACGTGGCTCAGGGAGTTCCAAACACCTGTGCTGAAACAGAAGGCACTTAATGTATCTGCCAAACTCGGCCCGTTTTCTTTCTTTGGACTGTTCTCTCTGCACCCATCTCAGAAATGCCTTTTCCACAGGGAAATGCATTTTCTGTGCCCAGTTTGTGACCCATGTGACATCTTCAGTGAAAACGAATGTTTCTCCTGGAGCATTTTTAGGTTTCTGGGTCCCAAGAGGAGATATTGCAGAGGGATTCCAACCTGCAGTCCCAGAATCTCTACCAAGGAGCACGTGCAGAAATGCAAAATGAACACCTGTGCTCCAATCACGGAGCCATGTTCTTGTGCCCAGCAGGTTTCTAGTGTTTTCATTCATTAAAGATGATTCAGGATGAGGACAATTAATTATTCACTAAGAATCATTTTGAATTTTCACTGGCTGCAAGAAGGTTGCCTGTGGGACTGCAGGAAAGCAACCATGGCAGTGAGACAGGGGCTTGCTCTATGCTGGAACACTGGGTCAGAGCCCCCTGAGAGCCTGTCAGACTGGCAGCTCCTGCCAGGCCAGTACTGCCCCACTCCCCAAGGGGGAGGCAGGCACTGGGGGGAGCTGGAGCACTGTGTCAGCCTGCCCTGAGCTCGCAGAGGCAATGAGCACAGAGCATGAACCTCCAGGGACCCCCAGAGCCTGCCTAGGTTGCTGCGCTGTGTTGCAAAAAGCAAAGCTGTCCTGGACCCATGTTCTTCCAGCTGTGCAGACACACAGATGAACCAGGGGTTTATTGCTCTGCAGGACACATTTTTCCCTGCTGTGAGAGAGGAATCATCAGCTCAGGTACTGTAAGGTGAGAGGAGGAGCAGGAAGCCCACAGCCAACTTGTATTTAAGATGTGATAAAGATACTGCTGCGGTTCCTACCTGAATGAGTCCTAGGAAGGCTGGTTTGTGTTGTGCCTGCAGTCCTGCTGCTGAGGTGACACTGGCCCATGGGCACCATGCTGCAGGCTGGGTGCCGGGGCTATCACTGGTCCCCGGTGAGCGTGCAGGAGCTCATGGCACTGGGGCTGCCAGCACCAGACACAGCAGCAGCAGGAGAAATGTGAGCAGGGCTTGGCTTGCTGCTGGCAGCCCCTGTCTAAGTCCGAGGTGATTCCCCAGATGTCAGCGTGAGTAGGAGCAGCGTTTGCACTTCTTGCTTTTGGTGAGGCATCATGTGCTTGAGCTAGGGTCCAGCTCCAGCAAAAAGTGGCTGCATGGTGCTGTTCACATTGGTGTAACAGGCATTGGCTGCAAAGGCTTTGTAATTAGTACCAAGAAAATGGGAAGAATTTTCTAAAATGCAGCTATCCCACAGAAACCTTAATTACTTCTGCTAGCATAAAGCTAACAAGGTAGAACACTAGCTGTGTTCTTTTTGAGTCTTTTTTTTCCAAATGGAGTTAGTCTTATACCTGTGCTGTGCCCAAGGCTGTGCTGCAGATACACAGGAGTTTGTCCTGACACCTTGTTCAAAACAAAATCTATTGGAACGATTGCTAAGAGGAGAGTTTGGTGTTGGCCCACCGAGACTTTGCAGCATCCTGCGTGTACTTATTATTTGCTGTGATCAATGGCACTGCAAAGGCTGTTTCCCAGGGCAGGAAATGCCTTATTGTATAAACAGGCTATACTGGGAAGGAAAATAGTACCCAGGAGAGAAAGCAGTGATGCATTAGAAATAATGGGCTCTATCAGTGTGATTTTGTTGGGCAAGGTAACCTCAAAGATTTATTTAAATAGGGCAGAGATAGGAGTGACTGCTACATTCTCACTTTGTAATGCATTTGCCAGTCAGAGAGCAGATAGCAGTAAAGGCATTGCTTTTTACAACATGAGTTCATTTAAACTGAGGCTCTGCAGTACTTGTTCTGTGGTGAGCTAAAGCAATACCCAACACTTTTCTCTGAGTAGGAGAAGTGGGTATTCAGACAGGAATAGCTGCATTTGTGGCTTTTTTTCTGTTAATTTTCTGCAAGTTTTAAAGATCATCTGAAGAACAAATATTGAATAGATCTGTTTCCTCGGGGGGGGGCGGGGGGGGGGAGAACAACTTAAAAGATTTGCCCCTATGATCTATTCTCAATTCTTGCTGTGAGGTCAGGATGTGGGACCAAGGGAACCATGGAAATTTCCCTTTCCCAGGCGAGCAACTAGCCAGTACCGCAAAACCCATTTTATTCCATTAAAATGGAATATAGTGCTTGACATTAATGTTGTGGTGGAAAGCTGTATGCAGCCTCTTTCCTACATTAATTTCCTATTTTATAGGAGAAATTACAAATGTTGGGCTTGCATGACTGGCAGAGCAAGAACTGCTCAAGGCAACATAAACAAATAGCTATGAATAACAGATCTAGTGGTAGACAAATGAACACAACTTGCTTGCGGACAAATGAACAAGCAGTACAGCTAAGGCCAAGCTAGTTAGCTAATGTTTTTCTTTGTAATCTGTGCACCTGCATTACCCTGCAGGTGGTACTGTCCAGAGCTGGTGCGTTAATACATCTGTGTGAGCGCTGTCCCTTACAGCTTGGCATTATATCCAGAGATGCTCCCCAGATTTTGCTGGATGTATATTCAGGCAGCCAAAATGCAGAACCTAAGCTTCCCGACTCTCATCTTTGTATAGGATGACTGTACTAAAACAGATGGGGAAGGGGCAAAAGCTGCCTGCCTTGTAAATTTTGTGTGTGAAAAAACTGCAGGTCCAGGTTTAGGCAGGCGCCTCCTGCTTCTGAGTGAGTTCTGGCTTGCAGTGACCAGGACCAGGCAGGGGAGGGGAAGGAGAATGTAAGGGGTGGAAAGAAGCACTGAACCCGTTTGTTCTCTCTCATTACCTGTAGAACAAGGCCAGGGTGTTTAATGATGCCCACTCCAAGGCTCTGGTCAGCTTCTGACTTGGCTGCCTATGGCTGCTCGAAAGTCCCCGTCTCCTTCGCAGTGCTGTCCCCTGGCCAGCGTGGCGGGCACATTGCAGGGTGCTGCTCTGCACTGTTATACAGGTGATTAGTTCTGCCCTGTTGCTGGTTGCATTTTCAGCAGGGAGCGAAGGTGACCTTAGTGTGCACTCAGATTTTTGAGATATGTAAGGCAAAGCAATATCTGTGGAAACAAGTGGGCATTTCCAGTGTCAGTCATAGACCTTTACTTTTAGCAGCAAGCAATTCTAGCACTTGGATTTGCTAGGTACAGAGCACAAAGTCTGCATGGTGCAAAGGGGAGAGACAGTTTAACTTAGTGCTGGGAGAACAACAGATATGGGGGTTTGTGCAGTGCCGAAAAGTTTGGAGGGAAGGAATGAAACTTGTCACGCTTAGTCCAAAACTCCAGCAGAAAAAAATACACTGTTTTTAACTTGTTAAAAAAACTTAGAATAAAGTACCATGAATAAAACAACAGGCAGGCATTTGACTTGCAGAGAAATAAATTTTCTTTCTTTTCAGTTCTTCCAAGTTTTTTTCAAACTAGCAATGTAAAATGTCACAAATTCAACGGACTGGTCAAACCACATGCCGATGTTTGTTGGGTTTTTTGTTTGTTTTTTTTTTAAAACGTGGAGATGATGAAACAGATAATTTCATTGACCCGTCCCCTACAGCACAGGTGCAGAGCTGCCACGAGTGCAAAGGCTTGTGACGTGGAGGGGAAAGCCCTGCTAAGAACAACGCAGAGCTGTCACACCTCACTGGGAGCAAGCAGTGCCCAGGGCAAGGGGCAGAGCCGCGGTACAGCCGGGGAAACCCTTGCCTTTGGAAACGGCCTCGGCTGGGTGTGGGCACGGGCTGGTGACGGCCGCAGATGGGTGGCAGGACGGGCTCCCGTGGCCCGGGCGGCTGTGAGCGTGTCCCTGAGCACCAGGTGGCAGTGCTGCCGCGGGGACACGGCGCGCCTGCGGAGGGATGGGCGCCGGGAATGTCCTGCGTGGCCAAACCCCTCCGCGTCCTCCTCTCTAGGCGCTGAGCATCCTTCTCTCCTTTCACCGATTTCTAGGCCACGCGTGTTTTCCTAGTGTGAGCCGAAATTGTGTATTTGAAATTTCTGTTCAGTAGAGAGCCCCACCCTTGAGCCTGACCAGCTGTCCCCGTTTTGTCGCACAAAGGGGCCGGAGGCTGCAGATCTGCGGGCAGCGGGTGGGAGCTGCCCCGGCGCGTCCGGCCCCCTGCTTCTAAACGCTGCTGTTCAGAGAAGCATCTCGGGCTGCCAGCAGCTCCATTTCCCTCCAGCCGAGCCTCCAGCAAGTCCCGGTCCCTGGTACAATCTCCTGGGGCAGCTTTGGTGCGTGCGGGAGCCCCGGCTCCCTGCCCTGCAGACAGCGGAGGTGTGCGCGGCCGTGCAAGGGGAATGCTCCCACTGTGCCTTGTGAGAGGGCTGGGGTGTGCAGAAGTCCTCATTTATTAATACAGGCCTTTCAGGTCCTTATAAAAGAATTTCCTCTGCGTTTTTACTCTAGGGCTTACTTTTTTTCTTTTTCATTTTTCATTTCTTTCCTTTTTCCTCCCTTTTCCTTCCCCCCCTCCCCTTTTTTTTCTCCTTTTTTCCATTCTCCCTTCCCCCTTATTCTTTCCCCCTTATTTCTTCCCCCTTTCCCCCATATCTCTTCTTTTCCTTCCTGTTTTTTCCTTCTTTTTCCTTCTTCCTTTTTTCTTCCTTTTTTTCTTTTTCTCCATTTCTTTCTTTCTTCCCTTTTTCTCTTCCTTTTTTCTTCCCTTTTTCTCTTCCTTGTTTCTTTCCTTTTTCTTCCTTCCTTCTATATATATTTTCCTTTCCGCCTTTACCTTTCTTTAATTTTTTTTTTAAATGTTTTTTTCGTTTTTCCTGCTCTGGAGTCGGGGAGCAAGGGGGTCTGTCGGCGGTCGCGGCTGCCGTGCCCGCCGTGAGCGCGCGGCTCCGACACCGCTGGGCGGCGCTGGCGCTCCGCAGCCGCCGGGCCCGTGAGGGGAGCGCCTTCGTGGGGTTCGTGTTCCCTGCTCGGGCACTGGGGCCCTTGGGGCTCGCAGCCCTTAAAAATGATGGAAATATAGAAAGGGAGGCAGAGAGGGACACTTCAGAAAAGGCGTCGTTTGGGGTAAGAGTCGGTAGCGGTGTCCTTCCTGCTTAAGTTCAGGGGTGCACACCCGATCTGGACTGATGTAATCAGGCAGTGAATTTTATCCTAATTTTCTTAAATCCCTGTGGGTTTGGTTGAGAACCTGCAGCGTCTCTTACAGCACAAAGAGTGCACGTTTCTGCATAGGGTATCACTTACTGTGGCTCTGGGTGTCGCTAACTGTGCTTCAGTGTAGATGGTCAGCCCCAGGGGGACAGCATTGTAACTTGATGAAAAGAAACTCAAACTTGTTTTTTTTTTCCCTAATTTCAGTGGTGATTCTTGTATTGTTGCTCAGTTTCAGGAGCAATTCTGATGTGGTCTGGTCACCTTGCATGGCAGTGCTCTCCCTTTCCAGCTCCCATACCTGGCTCTGTCACCCTCTGTTATGTGTCAGTCTGTGGATCCTTGCGCCCTGGGATTGTCCACTTCCATTATAACAGGGATTAATTGAGTCCCTTCTGATCTCAGTTGTAAATACCTGATCCAAACTATTCTACGTGCACAAAGGAAAAAAAAAAGGCTTGCTCTAATCCACAGACCCTTGGAAACAAAACTGGGAAAGCTTTGATTTAGGTGCAGCAGTGCCCATGATGTCCTCAAACAAAAACCAGTGTTAGATTTAAAGGCAAAATGAGGTATTTTCCCAATTTTAGAAACCCCCCACCCTCCACCCAAAAATAAATTAATTGCCTGGGAAGCTTTACTTTCCTCCAAGTCTTCATCTAATTGCATTTCCAATTTTTCCATGAGACACATATTCCAAGATATTTTGTAGTTCCCCCCACCCCCCAAAGACAGGGGAAAGTTTACAACCTTCTGAGGTTTCCTCAAGACTAACCATTTAAGGATTAAATAACGTAGGAAAGAAACAAGATTAATATAAACTAAAATAAAATAGTTCTATGACCCCAATATTGTTTTCTATTTTTTAAAAATTTATTGTAGGAGGAAAAGAAGACAACTCAGTGCAACACTATATTTTACTATTTTTCACTCTCTTCACATGTATAAAAAAAAAGCCTGGAAATTTTCTGAAATTGTATGTGCTGAGTGCTGTAATCCTATAACCCTGTGGGGCATAGTTACTCTAGTCATGCTGCTGTAGTTGGATTCCTCACTTATTTATGCAGGATGGAAAAGGATCTTTCTGGGGGGAAACATCTCTGTGAAGCCCTGGTGTTTCCCCAGAGCTGGATGGAGGCTGCAGGACTCATTAATCCCTGTTTCGCACACTGGAAGGACAGGGCTTCCCTGATGCCTAGTCTCTTCCCAGTCAAAATTATTTTGTTGTTGCAGCCCTGGGGCAAGTGTGGGCTTGAGGGGATTAGTGAGTCCCCACTGCTTGTCTGGTGGCACCTCCCCTGCCTCTGGGTTGCTGAGCTCATGGTTCTGGGGGCAGAAGGACTGTGGGTCTGAGAAATGAAGTCCTGGTGAAGCAAGGTGGCAACCTTGTCATGTATTGCAGTGTGAATCTAGGAATCCAGGAATGCTGGAAGAGCTGGTGAGGGGGCGAGAGTGGCTGGGGGGCCAAGGCTGCTCTGCAGCATCTGTGCCAAACTCTCTCCTTATGGCTTCACGGCGGGGAGTGAGATATGATGGGGTCTCTGCTCAAGGTGTGGAGAAGTTGAGGTGCGAGCAGAGGGGATGCTGTCAGAGGTGTCAGCTGAAGAGTGTCAGTCCCTTTCCAAAGGGGAGCCCTTCCTGACAGCTCCATCTGTGCGAGCATGGGGAAAGCCGGGGCTCCTCCATCAGCACCTCTTGCCTGCATTGCGTGAAAAATCCCACCCTGAAATCCATCTGCCCCCCAGGGAAGTGTCTTTGCAAGCTTTCCCGTGGGGAGGGCATACAAAAGCAGTATCATCACCCTGATTTCATGGATGGAGGAATCGGCAGTGTGGGGAGGAGGGTACGCACCTGTGGTCACTCTGTGCTCTGGTGGCAGTCGAAGTGAAGTTGGTCAGGCTGGTGCTTTCTCTTGGCATTGAGGGTGATCTGCAGTGTTTGTGTCTCAAATGCTTCAGTGCCGTGCTTGTGAATCAGGCAGAAAGACTGCTTTAAAAGCAGGCAGTCTAGTTTTAGACCTGGCATAATCATAATTCCTACGCCACTAGAAGCAGGGGGAGAGGAGCAGATAAAAATCAGAAAATTAGAATTTATTGCCATAAAAGCCAAAGTGCTAGAAGCCAAAACTGTCATTGTAATGTGAGCTCTATTTTGATAGTGTCCTATTACATTGTATAAGAGGTTGAACACGCGTACGAATATCTTGGTTGGTAATTACCTGATTTGTGATATGTAGCAAATGTGATTTTGTTGTTCTGTACATTATGCAGCAGCAATTCATTTCTGAACAACATTAATTGGCACTATAGCAGTTCAGTGCAGAAATTACAGGCATAAACATATGTTTTACTCAGGCTGAGTAGTAGCTAAGTCGAGACACCAGCAATCTCGGTCAGTGGAGATGTGGGGTGAAGAGCTGAGTGTACATCTGTTCCTAACTCACCCTGCCAACAGAATCCTCCTCTCCCAGATGATGCTGGGTATCCTCAAATTATCCAGCAAGCAGAAAAGACCTGTGCAGATAGATGTGGGTACCAGCTGGCCAGGGGACCCCACATGTGGGGAGCTGACGTCTGCCTTATTCTGGAATGAGTTTGTGTAGAGTAGTGTCTCTGCAGGCTGTACCAATCAATAGCAAAGTTCTGCAGGAGTGGCTTTCAAATTAGATAGACTTGGAGCTGATGTCTGAATGATGGTAACAATATAACTACTTAACTGAATGCACTTCTGTCACTGCATCCCTAACAACTCTTAGATAAGACCATTTGTATTTTATGGGAACTTACTTGCTTTCACTTTATTTAATGACACCACTAAATAAAAACACTCAATAATTGCTGTTGCTTACTTCAATTTGCCAATTAAATGTGCAAGGCTATTAGTATAGATATATTTTAAGATGGATCAATTAGCAAAGGTTAAATAAAAAACCCTACTGAATGCACATCAAATGTGTTCCCATTCTTAGAGTACTAAAAAGAGATTTTTTCAAAGACCAAAAGTATTGGTACTACAGATGAGAGAAAGGGTCTCTTGGCTCATGTTATTGCAGGCTGTGTCACATAATCTTTTCACAAATGTGCACAAAAAGCCTCCTTGGAACAGAAGGAGCAGGATGAGAGCAGCAATGTGCCCACTGGTCCTGTTGGAAGTGTCTTACTCCTCTGATTGCTAGAAACCGTGTCTAATTTCTAGTCTAAATTTATTCTTGGCCAGTTTCTACCCGTTTCATTATGAGCCAGCATTGTCCTTCAGCTTATCTGTCCTCTGTTGTTATTTATGCCCTGTTTATGTTTCTTTCTGCCTGGGCAATGAAGATCTATGAAACATGTCCATTCTGCTTTAGTTTGTAGCCAGTTTCACTTTCTTAATTGCTCTAGTGCCAGGGTTTCAAACAACACAAGGGAGCATCCTTTGTTTTAAAAAGAAAAGCTTTCATTGAAGCTGCACAATATTGTGGGCATATTTCCTGTTTTACTGAGGGTTTATGAATTCTCCATATTTTTTTCTATTTTTATTTTCCCCATAAAATTGCAAAGCTGGGTCAAATTTAAGCTGACAGAGTCCACGTCAAATGATTAAATAAGTAAAAAGAGAAAGAAGACTTTTCAGACTCTACATTGTGCCAGGAGTCAAGGAAGGAAAGTGAGAGAATTGTAATAATTGCTGGAGCTATCGATGTGCAAATAATAAGGCTGAGAGTAGTACGTAGCCTTTTCTAGAACAAATTCCTGGTGTCTGCCTCCTTATGTCACCTGGTTTTTTTCAAGGGGAACTTTGCAGGAGTCAGTCTGGCTTGCTTAACTGGGGTGAGAGCTGGTGCGGGCTGCACAGGGATCTCTTGCACAACCCACACTGAGCACTGGTAGTGTAAGGGGCTGAGGCTGGAGCTTATGGGGAGATCTATGGGGCATCAATGAGATTTGGAAATCTGCTTCATTTATGTAGATTTTGATAATCCCAGCTCACGTTTTTTTGGCTCATGGCAGCTAAGACTTGCTGATGAGTAAGCAAGGACCTCAAAGTTGTTGAAGGTAATGAAGTGTCTATGAATTATGTTCTTTCACAAGGACATGTTTGTGTTGCATATGCTCCTTTTACTGCTACTGTCTTCAAGCTTCTTTACCTGCATCTTTAATGAGGAGACAGACACTGCCCTGGTAGCTACAGGTCTACACACTTAATTTCCTAAGTGCCTGACTTCGTCACTGCAGACTTAAAAGTAGCTCTGAGTCACTGCCCTGTCAAATCAGTTTTTTCATCTGAGGGCACCATCTTAGCACAGCACATTTTACAGCATTTGAGGTGGGCTGAAGTGGGTATTAGAGGCACTAAAAGTATCCAGTTTAGTATCTGAGTTTCTAGAAGTAGCTACTCTAATGGACTGAAGAAATAATAGATTTGCCTCTTAACACTGAGAAGGTAACATGTGTTATTGGCATTCTTTAGCAAACAGAAGGGTTCCCAAAGCCAAGCAAATGAGCAACAAAGCTTGCATCAGGCTTATGAAGACAAGTTAGGGGGGAGAGAGCGTCCTTGCAACCAGATCACAACTATGCTGGTCCAAGCCACTGACAGGCAGCATAAGCCAACCCTCCCCTAGGCTGGAACTGCCCAGCATGTTTTGCTTCACTTCCTTTGTATGGGGAGGTTGCCCAGGAATACAGAGCCTCTGGAGCTGAAACAGGGCCTCTGGAAGACAGAAACACCAGTGGGACCTAACTTTGCTGAAGAACAGCTACCTCAGGAACTAGGCAGTTTCATAAAAATAATTTTGTGCCTCCTTTTCCCTGGTGCAGAAAATCTGAGACTGTGAGAGTATCAGGATTTCAGCCCCTTTGCTGCTCTGGCCTTCTTTCAAGACTGAAGGATGCTTTTTGGGCAGAAAATCCCAACACGCCTCTGCAGCTAATGGATAGCTGGTCATCTCTCTGTGGCGTGTTGGGGAACTCCGTTGCCATATTGCCACCTGTACCCAGTACAAAGCCATGTTCTCCTTAATTACTGACAAAAATTCTCTTCAGAAGCCTCCCAATAATTACTCAAGTACCCACTTAAGTGGCTTTTAATTCAGGCTCCTCACCCCCACACTTGTGCATTTTCCAGTTGCCAAGCACAGCAAGTCTTATGTATAAGCTTCTGCCAAAAGAAAATGCTAATAACCTGCCCCCTGGTTTTATACTACCTTGCATGAGCTTCAGTGAGCCCATAGCATCTCAGGAGATGGTATTTCCAACAGGCTAGAGCAGAAGCATTCAATCATAATGAAAGATGAAAGCTCTTGTTGTGAGTTTCCCTACATCTGACAACACTTGGCAATGCTACAGCATCTCTTGTTGGACTGCTGCTGGCTGCCTTGCCGGCTCCTCTCAATATTGGAGGCTGCCCCTTGCCCCTGTGCAGAGGCAGGAGTGCCCATGGGCTCCGGTAAAAGCTGGGGGGGCAGGTGGCAAGGATAAGCCATGGACGTTGTGCTGGGTGTCACAGGAGGGGAAGCTGATGCTGCCCTTGGGGTGGTGGGAAGGCAGCATTTCCAACTTTGCAGCCTTCTTCGTGGGAGTAGGAAGGGAAACTCAGGGGATCCTGTCCTCTCATCCTGTAGGACCCAGCTGCATTCAACAGGGAATGCTGTAGATCATGTCTTTATGGGTAAGCAGGGTCTGTTGCCTGTTTCTCCATGCCTCATAGAAGGCATTACCCTCTCTGCTTAATTCTTCTGTTTTACTGGGGTAGTCTCCAGACACCAGGTCAAATGAATGACCTGTTTGTAGCAGGCTCCAGCAGCCCTGTAGTGGAATGTTTTTTTGTTATGTGATGGAATGAGACCAAAGGGACACTAACTCTGTCCCTGGAGTGAGAAGAGAAATGTGCATATGAAGGGGGAGGGCAGGCAAGCGTGGCCAGAGAGGAAGAAAGAAATCACGCTGTACAGGAATTCTTTGTCCAAGATAGAAGCTGTAGAGGGGTCATGAATAAAGGATGCGAGGAAACAGGGTTGTCCATGTCCAAAAGCTGTTCTTGCAAAGCCCTAGAAGAGCCATAGAAAGTGGTTAGAACAGCTCTTGCATCTTCTGCTTTAGGCACATCAGGAGTTCAGCAGTCTGAGAGCAGAAAAGGCCAGAACTGTAATTCGTGTCAGAGAGACACGTGTGAGTGATACAGACTGGGAGGTTGTGATGGATGCATTCAGAAGGGGTAGCCAAACAATCAGTAGTGGTGCTTTTTTCCCTTGAAAAATGCCACTTTGTCAAAACTGTGCAAGGGAGAAAGGAAATAGTCATTTCAGAAGAGCTCATTGCACAGGGGTTTCAATGCCAAGTTTCATGCCACTGCTCTGCCTGCTGCAAAAGGGGAGACTTGGTCTGGACAGTGGTGAGACCACTAGTTCTACCATGTCAGTGTGCTTTATTCTCTTCTGGCATTTCATAGTGAGCTCCAAAAGGTCTCATTCTCATTTCACGTGGGGAAGAGATGTAATTTTGAATGCAGGATTTTCTCAAGAGTGGATTTCTGTTCATCTTAGCTCTAATACTGACTGACGCCGGGTGAGTGTCAGAAGCCGGGCAGAAGGGACCAGTTGTGATTATGAGTCTGGTCTCCAGCATAACTCAAGTCAGGACTGCACTGAGCAAGCCCAGTAAGTCCTCTCTGGCAGGCATAATCAATAGGACAAGAAACTTGTAGCTAAGTGGGATTTGGAGATGTTAGAAGTAGCCTTTCTCAGCTGAGGGTGGTAGAGAGTCGCATTCCTAAGGGAGCTGTGGGATTTACAGTGCTGCAGGTCCTTGATCAGAGATCAGACCATCAGACCAGCCTTGTCAGTGATGATGAAGGTACTGCTGGCTCAGGACACGGGTGACTTCTCCAGGGTCCCTTGTACCCTGTGCACTGTGATATCAGCTCATCTATTTTTCAAAGAGGTTGGCTCTTAGGGTGAAATGATAGCAAATGCATCATAACTCTTTCCATGTTGTTCTCTTGATTAATTACTTTTGATACTAACAATAAACATGAGCCTTGCCTTGACTTACAGCCTCCAGATCTCACTCTGACTTTGCTGGATTGGGACAGTCCCTCCTTTCACAAATGTTCTTACTGAGAGGTGAGAGATTTATCAGTCAGGGCTAAGTTTTCTCTGTCATTTTCTTGGACACTGAGGATCTCAGCCATTTGTCTTTTGTGGCCAGATTCTCAGCAACACCAAACTATCCGCCCGGGCGGAGGGGCAGAGGCGCCGCGGAGCTGCACGGTATTAACAGGCTAAATACAGGTGAGTACCAAGAGCATTTTCAAGAGTGGTCCCCCATGTGAATCCCTGTAGATGTGCTTATTACTGCAACCAAGAGACCAAACTGCTCACATCTTTCACTCTATCCATATTCTTTGAAGTCCTCAGACCCTCTACGTTCTGCCATTTCTGAAGTGTGGCAACCAGACTTTGTGACTCTTGTGATACTGCTGTTTGCTGCACTGGGTACAAACGTAACAGAGCACTGCTCATTTTTCTCCCTATTGCTCCACCCATGCACGCATGGGCTTGGGCTCTTCTAGCTGCAGTTCCATGCAGAAAGCTCCTCTTAGCTGAATCTCTCTCATGGTTCCCAATTCCCAGAGTCACTGCTTTCTGATGAAAAAAAATTGCCCAGTCTTGAAGTAATACAGACTGCACAATTCATCCCCAGAGATTTGATCTGGCTGTGTTAAAAGGAAACTTGTTTCTATGAACTCAGTTTCCATGTCAGTTCAGTTTATTCTCTTCAGCAGACTTACTGCGATCATTAATTACTACTGCATTAGTCTTTGTATCCTTGGCAAACTTAGATTTCCTTCCAGACCACTGATATCTTTATTGGTGTCTAGATTGCAGCAGCTCTAGAGTCCGGGGAAAGAGGACATGGGATTTCATTTTGCTGGAGAGATAGAGGAGTTGATTTAGAGGAGTTGCCGCAGGGACCCGGAGGGAAATAAATTACAATGCAAATAGCAAGAGGTGTACTTTGAAGCCAGGGGTTTGTGGGGGAAGCAGTGTATTCACTCAGATCCTTTTTAACCAGCACTTTAGGTCAGCAGGGGATGCGGGAGTCTTCAAACCTTGTCCTGGCTGCATGACAGCTGTAATCTCACATTTACATTTAGTGTTGAATATGCCCTTGCAGTACGCAGGAGAAATAAGCAGGTCTTGTTAAGTAAGATGCAATCTGAATGCATGCAACTTCAGAGGCATCCTTAGGGCAGGATTAATGTCCCAGCACTCCTATACTGCAGAGCTTGATGGCAGTGGGAGTACCAGGTCTTGTCAGAGTTGCTGCTTTTCCTCCAAGCTCTCCAGACTGGAAGGATCCTTTGCTGAGTGGCAGAGCAATGGGCTGCCCCAGAGAAGCATTGCTCTGCTGAGCCAGCAGGATTTGAGATATGACCTAGCTCAGGCTGCAAATCCTGGGCTTGTGGATTTGGAGGCTGGATGAAGGGACAAGCAAAGTTTGGGGTCAGGGAACTCTTCATGGCCTCTTTAGGTCTGTCAGAATCCATTATGTGCAGATAGGCAGATTTATGGGTCTGGAGGGAGTTTGGTATTTCTCCTTGACAGCTTCTGTCCCTTCCCCCCCCCTTGACCTATGCCAGTGCCATAAAGGTGCGTTAAGGAGGTGGATGTCTTCAATTTCCAAGCCTTGACCTGCTGTGGAGCAGATGGTTCCACAGCCCTGCTGGAGGATCACGATAGGGGTTTTGCTTTCCCTTCCTCCTTTTTATCATTCTCAATCACATAATCGGGCTGGTTTGTCTCAGCCAAGATCTAATCAGGAAGGATCTCTTTGACTTTCAGAAAAGTCAGCTTGACAAATTTTAAATTGAAAGGCTTTTCCTGGCATACTTGGAAATGGTTTTGGTTGAAATTGGTGTCTGGCTGCATGCTTACAACATGAGGAGTTTTCCTTCCTCCCAGGCAGAGGGAAAAGTATGGGCAGCCTCTCAGACCTTCTGGGCCTGAAGCTACACTGTGGGGTCACACTCCCCTCTCTACCCAGACCACACCACCTTCATGCAGGTGACATGTAAATCCAGTCACAACCAGGTTCAGTGTCCATGGGACCTGGGCATCTCTGGCATTATTGAAACTATAGGCCAAAATGGGCTACAGGTTGTCGTCAAATAGGATTCAAAGAGAACAGTGGGGATGGCTGACCTCTCCTAGGGAGAAGAGTAGGAATTGTGTTGTTCTAAAAGTGCTGCTATCCTGAGGTCTGGGGACTAAAGTCTCTGCTTTAGACAGAGAAGGGTATGATGTGTGTGTATTCAGCCTCAGGCTCACAACTGGGGTTGTTCGGTGGTGGCTATTCCACCTATTTCTCTTCAAGCTTCTGCTCTGCACTGAAAGCACAAGGGATGTGGTCTTTTTCTAACACACTGTGAATGCAGACGTAAGACCTGGAGTGAAATCTAAAGTCCACACTTTCCTTCCTCTTCCAGGTTCTTGTAGTTCCTGTGGCTTAAGGCTGTTTGACAGGTAGCCATGGGTGAAAAGTCCCTAAGAAAGTGGATGGACTAAGTTGCTGGGCGTTGGGAGGAGCCCAGTGAGGAAGAGGAGGTGGAGGGAGGAAGAAAGGAATAGAGGCAGTTGTCTGTCCTGTCTTTTAAATTCAGCAGCTCTAGTACAGGCAAGAAGGTATTTGAGTTTTCTTTCCAGATGCGTAGGTGGGTGTTTCTAAGCCGGGAGCAGCTGGTTGTGTGTGCCCCTTGCTCTTGGCTCTGCCTTGCACAAGGTGACCTGCAAGCAGAGTGTCCATCTTTCCATTACTCCTTGATGGGAGATACTTCAGCGAGGCCTCCTCCCTGCACTGCCCTTATGACTGAAGTGCTGTGTGGGAGCTGTCACTGGGCAGGTGTTTGCAGGCCCTTTCTCTTGGACTCCTGCCACTTATGAAGCCACAACTGAAGTGTATCACTGCAAGGACAGCAGTTTTTCATGCCCTGATCCCACTGGAGAAGGAAATGACAGAATGGTTGATGAACAGGACTGTTGGGCTGAGGTGATAAAAACAGACTTGTGATGAGCCCACCTTGAACAAGCCTCAGGTCTGGCTCTGTCATGTGGGACAGGCACGGATCTGTCTGCAGGGAGGTCTCTACATGTGGGAATAGTTTGAGATGGTTCCTGATAACTGCCCTTTTTCAGGCTTCATTTCAGGGAAATGATCCCGGCAGGTGCTTCCAGAGCCCTAGAGACAAAAGTCTATTCAGCCATACAGGAGGCTTCTTGAAGAAAAATGCCTTACAACACTTTCATTTCTAGACAGCCACAGTTCCCTTCAGTGAGGCGAAGCTTTCTTGTGTTGCCCTACCTCCATCTGATACAGGTGGCAAGTCAGCAAGGAGAAAGAAAAACTCCTGCTAAGTAGAAAATCTTCTATTAAAAATGAAAAAAAAAAGCGAATGTATAAAAGTCTATTAGAATTATTTCTTTTTCTAGGCTGCAGTTAGTTTTGTTGTGTTGGTGCTGCTTGTGGCCTGATTTTTGCAATAGTGGTTTCATTCTACAATCTGCCAACTGCGTACCTGCCTCTCGCTTTAACACTGAGACAGGCCTAACTTCGCCCCAGGCTGGAGCTGGTCTGAAAGACACCAGCTAAACTAATAAATATTTCTTGTGATGAGTTGCAAATTTTGTTTAATTGAATCTTTGAAGGCAAAAAAGGGAGTGAAGGGCCCATTAAATGAATTATTTCAATATGGCAATCAGGTGATGCAGGCTCTTCTGTGTTTATTAAAAGGCCAAGTCAGCTCTAAGCTCAGCTGTGCGAGAACAGCCCAGAAAGCCGGCCAGTTCTTGTACTCTGCTGCTGTTTTAGGGCCAGATCTCTCTCCCCGAATAGCACGTTTTAAAGTGGCCATGTGAATTCTTATTAGGCATCCAAACATAGATATAAACTCATGCATTGTAAACAGAATTACCCTGCACAGAAACCGAGCAAAATGCAGTAAGGTATTTTCTTTTCTTTATCAGGTTACCCAGGCGTGGTTTTTTTCAAAAGTCCACCCACGCAGAGAGACTGGGGAATGCCAAAGCTGCATGAATTTTAATTATGCTAGACATGCAACAAGGGGCTACCTTGTAAAGAATAAAGTTAATAAAACACGGATATGGGTTTAATTCTGCTTAATAAGCAGCTCTGGCAATGCACATTTTAGATGTAATTCACGCAGCATGGAAATTTGGTACAATTCTTAAGACGTGTCTGCATGCAGACTTTCAAACTCAACAGTTCCTTCCTATTGGAAGAGATTTGTTGCTATGCTGCTGTAAAATGGTGAATTAGGCCATTCATAATTATTGGCTAGAGATGGGTGTCTTTCTTTTTCCCATTCAGCTACAGCAACATGCACACACATTTTAAAGTGATATTAAATGTAAATCTCTTCCTTAATTTTCATGTGTGCATTTTCAGTAACTCTGCAGATAAAACAGCAAAAAACCTGCATATGTTTGTATCTGTAGTTAGCTCTGTGTGTACAGAATCAGTAAAGCAGAGATATGCCTAATTACTGAATCTACAGAACACAGCCCATGGCTTTTGAAGGCTCTATGAAAAATAAACAGGATATTCTGTTAGCAACCCTGCGGGAATTATTGCACTTCACTAAGGAAAGATGCCAATAACCTCCGTTTTGACCTAGATAGATCATTCTGTTTAGGAAGGTAAGGGAATGCAGTTCTAGATCTCTTCTCTGCTCAAGTCACCAAAGCCCTGAAATTCAGCCAGGCCTTCATTTTAAACCTCAGCACTAAGGACAGAAGAGTTTATTTATCAAGAGAATGAAACCTCAGAAATGGCAGTGTCTTGAAATACTAATATTGGTCACTTTCCATAGTGAGTGCCTAATGGAGAGGTTCTTGTATGTTTGGGAGGGGGTGGGGATATTTAGTGAGCATGGTGAGTCTGAACCTCTGCCAGATGGGGTCTTTGTCCACAGACTGCAGGAGCAGCACTGGCATGTCTCTCCAGTGTCATCAAAACAGTCTGTCTTGGTCATTTTATGAATCGGTGCTACTCTTGCATTCCCTTTTCATACGGTGCACTGTGCAGCTTTGCAGACTGGGACTGAAGTGAGGAAGAAGCCTGGGGAGAGAAGAGTCATGGGAGAAAAATTGCCATAATAACTATATAATATAGATATTATGTATAAATATGTTTTAAAATTATGTTCCTTAAGGAAAAATGCCATATTGGCCCAGTTTTGCTCAAACAATTCAGCTTCCATTGGTAGCAATGAGGAATGCAGCCTGTGTATTTCACAGGGGCTAGTTGATTTGGAACAGTGTAGGCTGCACAACCCTCAAAGAGGTGTAGCTGATACAGATGAAAATGGGAAATGTTTTGAGCCCTGTTTACCCAAATGGAAGTTGAAAGAGAGAACTTCCACTGTTAGAGATAAAAGCACATGGAGGCTTTTCTGTTTCACTTGGCAGCCCACCAAAGGTAATGTTTCACCGGTGAGAATGACAGTGCAGGAGCATGATGAGGTTGGCCTTCCATTCTCCAGCTCAAGACCACTCTGGGCTTGCTTGGTGTTTATAAAAGCTTGGGCTCTTCAGAAAGTTTTGTGAAGTTGGGACGTGCTCTGACTTGCGTGGAGCAGATGCACACGTCAGTAATGTCACCAGGAGCTCATGGCACTGTGCCCGTGTTCAGAACCAAACCCCGTGGACTCCTTGGCCATCTATAGATGAAGACAGACCTGCATGTTGGCAAATGCAACACTACATGCAGTTTCACAAGCTTTGGCTTAATTTAATTCAGTCACTGCAGAAGCAGGAAAGACCTGGGAGGAATCATTCTTCTTAAGAGTTGCAGCAACTCTCTTTTCAGATCCACAAATCATCAGGAAAAAAAATACTGTGACCGACTTTATCACTGATTAGGATCATTTTTAGGTGCAGAGCTGCCGCTCCTAGTTTACAGCTACACAACAAAACAAATTAGTCGCACATCAAAATAACTGGAACTTATCTAATATGGGGTGGATAAACCAGCATTTTTTCACCAGAGATTTGAAGGCTACAGGCAAAAAAGTATCTTTATATATAGATGGAAAACCTCTTTCTTGAGAAGATACGAGATATCCTCACATCCTTTGAAGATGAAGCTTTGGATAATTCACTGGCAGTTCAGACAGCGATTCTCTGATTGCAAACAGCTTTCTTTAGGCCATGCCTGTACCTTGTACTGCAATAATTCTTTGATGTCAAGTGAAATAATCTGATAGAGAAAATTAAAATATGAAGCATTTTAGCTACAGGAAAGGGAAGAAAAATCTTTATTGATTGGGATGGGCAAACCTGCTCAAAAAAAGTTGGCAGTAGTTAAAAAGAGATCAACAGCCTGGAGAATCTGATTCCACTTTGTTTTGGTATGCATAGAGACTAGGAGTAAAAATCAGGAAGTAATGCCAGAGTTTACTGAATCTTTATGGACATAATGGGTGATTGTTTCAGTTGTTTTTTCCCCCAATACATTAAAATAGTTTACAGCTGAAATGTAGAGGTGAAGAATTTAGAAAATTTTTAGAATTTAGAGGTGAAGTAGTTAAAAAGATTATTTTGCTAAAGCTGGTAATTCCTAAAGCGCGTCTCCAACTCGTTTAAAATGCTCTTGTCAACTGGGGACATGCATCACCCCTACACCTTCAGGACTGGATTAGTCCTGTCCTGCCATTGCTACATTGCATGTATCTGCACCTTCAGTTTTGTTCGGTGCAGTTTTATGGCTGGAGATAGGCGGGAGCCGGGCCAGCACCTGCTGATGGCGGTGTGTCGTGGGACCGCTGTGGCCGGGGGCAGCCCAGCAGTGCCCACCGCCGCTGTAGCCGCCCGCACGCTCCCCGGCTGAGGAACCGGCACTAGGGCTGCCGGGGCTGTCCCTTCTTTCCGCTCCACGGAGAAGCAGGGAAAGCCACGGACACGCTCGGCTGCCGAGGCTGGGTGCTCGGGCACCGACAGCAGGGGCCAGGGAGGCGGCCGGGGTGGCTGCACGAGTGGCAGGCGGCTCCGCCGGGAGGGCTGCTGTCTCGGGGAAGCCCGGCTGCCGGCGGAGGCGGCGGGTTTGCCCGGGCGGAGGGGCAGAGGCGCCGCGGAGCTGCAATTGCCTCGCTTTGCCTGCGCGATATTTCTCATCCAAACCTCGATCACGTAGGATTGCGTAGAGGAGGGCGAGCGGGAGCAGCTGCAATTCTCCCCGAGCCCGAAGCCCGGAGCTCGGCTCCTGCCCGGCTGCGCGGGGCTGCGGGGCTTCCCGTCGCCTTGGCAGCAGCCCTGCGCAGCGTGGGCGTCCGGGGGGGCTTCCCCGGCCCCTCCTTCCCCTCTCCTCCCCCCACCTCTNGAAGCTGCGCCAGCCATGGCGCTGTGAGCCCGGGACGCCGAGCTGCGGCGATGTGAGCCCGCACTCGCGGCCGGGGGCTTTTTTTTTTTTTTTTTTTTTTTTTTTTTTTTTTTTTTTTTTTTTTTTTTTTTTTTAATAATTTAATTTTTTTTCCTTCTTTTTAATTTGTTTGCTGGCCTTCTGCTTTTTCCTGTGGCTGCTTTTCCTTTCCCCTCCCGCCCTCTCTGAGAGCAGAGTGGGTAGGGGGGGAGAGGAGAAAGAGGAGGAGTGCGAACAGAAATGCAGCGCGGCTCTCCCTGAGCCCGGCCGCGGAGCCGCGTCCATGTGCGCGCCCTGCCGCGCAGCGCCTCGGAGCCACCGCGCTGGGGCCGGGGCTGCCCGCGGGCCGAGGGGTCTCTGACTCATCCCACAGCCCCTCGCCGGAGGGCGGCTGGAGGGAGGAAGCGCCGCCGCCTGCGCCCGGGCGGAGCGGAGCGGCACCGCGCCGCAGGGACCCGCGGATCCTCCGCGTCCCCCTACCCTTTGGACACAGCGGACCTTCGCCAGCGGGGCGACCACTCCCGGATCTACGCGGCGCTGCCAGCCCGGCCGGGGGTCTCGCCGACGGCCGCCCGCGCCGGGATTTGCGCTCCCCGGGGACAGACCCATGGGCGGCGGGGTCCGGCGTCCAGCCATGGTTGTTAGCCCGGGCGCCCTGCTCCGCCTGGCCGGCTGAGCCCTCCCCGGCGCCGGGACTCGGGGCTGCAGCGCGTTAAGCGGGTCGTCCCC